>JAHRHZ010000145.1:548544-606556 GCA_024137785.1 Ginglymostoma cirratum
ATCCGCCCCCTTGACCTGTCCGTCCTCCCTGGACTGACCTATCTCCTCCCTACCCCCCTACCTACACTCACCTTTACTGGCTCCATCCCCGCCTCTTCGACTTGTCTGCCTCCTCTCCACCTATCCTCTCCTCTATCCATCCTCTATCCGCCTCCCCCTCTCTCCCTATTTATTTCAGAACCCTCTTCCCCTCCCCCATTTCTGATGAAGGGTTTAGGCCCGAAACGTCAAGTTTTCCTGCTCCTATGATGCTGCTTGACCTGCTGTGTTCATCCAGCCCCATGCTTGTTATCATTAATTAGTTATATCTGAAGTCTCAGTTAGTAAAAGTTGCATGGACCGGAATGAACCAGCAAAGACAGTTGTAAAATGATAATATCACTGGATAACAAATCTAGAAGTCCAGGCTAATGCTCACAGGTTCAAGTCCACCATGGCAGTTGATGGAATTTAGTTAGTTTGTCTGCAACTGAGAGTTTATCTCAGTGGTGGTGCCCATGGATATTATCACTGGTTATAGAGTCTCCGAATCAGAGCGTCATACAGTATGGAAACAGATCCTTGTCTGCACCAAACAGAAATCCCAATCTGACCTAGTCCCATGTGCCACCATTTGGCCCATTTCTCTCTAAACCCTTACCATTTATATACTCATCCAGATGCCTTTTAAATGTTATAATTGTACCCGCCTATTCAGCCTCTCCTTATAACTCAAACCTCCAATCCCAGCAACATCCTTGTAACTGTTTTCTGCACCCTCTCAAATTTAACAATGTCCTTCCTATAGAAAGGCAACCAGAATTGTATGCAGTATTCTAAAAGTGGCCTCACTAATGTCCTGTGCAGCTGCAACATGTCATCCCAACTCCAATATTCAATGTTCTGACCAATGAAGGCAAGTGTGCCAAATGCCATCTTCACCACCCTGTTTATTTGCGACTCCACTTTCGAGAACTATGCACCTGCACCCCTAGGTCTCTTTGTTCAACAACACTTCCCAGGGGCCTACCATTAACCGTGTAAGTCCTTCCCTGGTTTGCCTTAGCAAAATGCAATACCTCACATTTATCTAAATTTAGCTCCATCTACCACTCATCGGCCCATTGGCACATCTGATCAAATTCCCATTGTAATCTTCTTCATTGTCCACTGCACCACCTATTTTGGTGTCATCTGCAAACTTAATAACTATACCTCCTATATTCTCATCCAAATCATTTATATAAGTGACAAAAAACAGTGGATCCAGCACCGATCCTTATGGCAGATCACTTGTCACAGGCCTCCAGTTCGAAAAGCAACCATGAACTGCCACCCTCTGTCTCCTACCTTCAAGCTAATTTTGTATCCAATTAGCTAGCTCCCCCTGGATCCCATGTGATCTAACCTTACTAACCAATCTACCATGTTGAATGCTTTGCTGAAGTCCATATAGACAATATCCACTGCTCTGCCTTTGTGTATCTTCTTTATCACCTCTTCAAAAGTTAGTGAGACATGATTTCCCATGTGCAGAGCCATGATGACTATTCCTAATCAGTCCTTGTTTTTCTAAATGCATGTAAATCCTGTCCCTCAGAATCTCTTCCACCAAATTACCCACCACTGACTTAAGGCTCACCAGTCTGTAGTTTCCTGGCTTTTCCTTATAGCCTTTCTTAAATAATGGCACCACTTCAGTCAACCTTCAATCTTCAGACCCCTCACCCATGGCTGTTGATGAAGCAAGTATCTCAGCAAGGGGTCCAGCAATGTCTTAGCGTGTTTCCCACAAAGATCTGGGAAATCCATGATCAGATTTTGGGGATATATCTACTTTTTTAATGTATTTTAAGACCCCTAGCATGTCCTCTTCTGTAATATGAACACATTTCACAACATCACTATTTATTTCCAAAAATTCCCTTGCTCCTGTGTCCTTATCCACAGTAAATACTGATGCAAAATATTTGTTTAGTATCTTCCCCCATCTCCTGTTCTACACATAAACAGCTATGTTGATCTTTAAGGGGTCCTATTGTCTCCTTAGTTACTCTTGTGCCCTTAAGGAGAATCCAAAGAGATTTTATAAGTACCTTAACTCTATTTGCCAAAGCCATCTCATGTCCCCTTCTTGACCTCCTGATTTCCCTCTTGAGTATAAGTTACTCCTCTAGGGATTCACCTGTTCCCAGCTGTCTATATCTGACATATACCTCCTTTGTTTTCTTGACCAGAGCCTCAATTTCTCTAGGCATCCAACATTCTTTACACCTACCAGTCTTGCCCTTCAAACTAATAGGAACATACTGTCTCTGAACTCTCGTCTCATTTTTAAAGGCCTCCTACTTCCCAACTGCGAATAGCCACCTCCAGTCAACTTTTGAAAGTTCCTGTCTAATACCGTCTAGTATTGTACCTTCTCTAGTCGGTACATCCACATATTGAATAGGAAGGTTTTCTTGAACACACTAAACAAATTCCTTCCTTAAAGCCCTTAACACTGTGACAGTCCCAGTCAATTATTTGGAAAATTAAAATCCCCAACCATTACAATCCTATTCTTCTTAACAGATATCTGGGTTCTCCTTACATACTTGCTTCTCAATTTCCTACTGACTTGGGGAAGCCTATAGTACAATCCCAACAAAGTGGTTGTCCCTTTCTTATTTCTCAGTTTTACCCATATAACCTCACTAGATGATCTTTCAGGAATATCCTAACTAAGTCATAATGTTATTCCTAACCAAAAACACCAATCTCCCTCCTTTTATGACACCCTTTCTATCCATATAGCATCTATACCTCGGAACATTGAGCTGCCAGTCCTGTCCATCCCTGAGTCACATTTCTGTAATAGCTATGAAATCCCAGTTCCATTTTCTGAACCATGCCCTAATCAGGGCCACTCAGATCCTGACCTTATTATAGCCTTGGTTCAAGCCTGGATAAAAGAGCTGAATTCAAGAGGTAAGGTAAGAGTGACAACTCTTGACATCAAGGCTACATTTGACTGAGTGTGACATCAAGGAGCCGTAGCAAAACTGGTATCAATAGGTATCGGGGGGGCAAACTCTCCAGTGGTTGGAGTTAAAACTGACGCATAGGAAGATGGTTGTGACAGTTGGAGGTCAGTCATCTCAGCTCTAGGACACCTCTGTAGGAGTTTCTCAGCATAGTGTCCTAGACCCGACCATCTTCAGCTGCTTCATCAATAACCTCCCCTTCACCATAAGTTCAGAAGTGGGAAATTTGCAGATGATTGCACAATGTTCAGCACCATTTGCAACTCCTCAGATACTGAATCAGTCCGTGTTCAAATGCAACGAGATCTGAACAATATCCAGGCTCGGGGTGACAAGTGACAAGTAACATTTGCGCCACACAAATGCCAGGCTATGACCATAACAGACAATCTAACTACCACCCCATGACATTCAATGGCATTACCATCACTGAATCCTCAACTATCAAAATCATAAGGGTCATCATTGGCCAGAAACTAAACTGGACTCACCACATTAACATAATGGCTACAAGAGCAGGTCAGAGACTAGGAGAACTGTGGCGAGTAACTCACCTCCTGACTCCCCATAGCCTGTCCACCATCTACAAGGCACAAGTCGGGGTGTGATGAAATATTCCCCACCTGCCTGGATGAGTGAAGCCCCAACAACACTTAAGAAGCTTGACACCATCCAGGACAAAGCAGCGCGCTTGATTAGCACATCCAGAAGCATCCGCTCACTCCACCGCTGACATTCAGTAGCAGCAGTGCACACCATCTACAAGATGCACTGTAGAAATTCACCAAAGATCCTCAGACGGCACTTTTGAAACTCATGACCACTGCCATCTAGAATGACAAGAGCAGCCAATACGTGGGAACACCACCAATTTCATGTTCCTCTCGAAGCCTGTAACTATCCTGACTTGAAAAATGATCACCGTTCCTTCACTGTCACTGGGTCAAAATCCTGGAATTTCCTCTCTAATGGCATTGTGGGTCAGCCCACAGCAGGTGAACTGCAGCAGTTCAAGGATGCACCTCACCACCACCTTCTCAAGGGCAACCAGGGACGGGCAATAAATGCTTGCTAGTCCACATCCTACAAATGAATAAAAAAAAATTCCTGTTCCTTACAGTGCCTCTTGCATTGAAGTAAATGCAGTTTAATTCATCAGTCTTACCTCATTGTCTGCCAAGCTCTTGTCATCTTAACTATTTGACCTGCTCCCTTTACCTACTGTACCAACCTCAGCCTTTTGTCTTCTCTCGTTATCACCAGTTGCATTAGAAAATCTCGGAGCAAGAATATTGGTCCTCTTCAAATTCAGGTGGAATCAGTCCCTCTTATACAAGCCTCTAACCCGAAGAGATCCCAGTGGTTTAAAAATATAAATCCTTGCCCCTTGCACCATCCCCTCAGCCATGCATTGATCCGCTCTATCCGCCTATTCTTACTGTCACTAGCACGTGGCATGACTAGTAGTCCAGTTATTACTACCCCTGAAGACCTACTTTTTAACCACTGCCTAGTTTCCTATATTATCTCTGCGAACCTCATACCATTTCCTACCTATGTCGCTGGCATCAGTGTGTACAACAACCTCCTGCTGGTCACTCTCCCCTTTCAGAACATTCTGCACCCTCTCTGAGACAACCTTGATCCAAGCACCAGGAAAGCGATACACTGTCATCATGTCTCGCTGACAGCTGGAGAAATGGCATGCCCCAAACTAGAGAGTCCCCTATTACAATCGATTGCTTGGAACCTAACATAGCCCTCATTGCAGTAGAACCAGTCACAGTACCAGAAACCTAGCTATCAATGCTATACTCACCTGAGAGGTCACCCCTTCTATAGTATCCAAAACGCATACGTACTTGAGACGGGGACAGCCACAGGAGACTCCTGCAACATTTGCTATCTCTCCTACCAGATAACCTTCTACCTGACTGTATCTGCAGTTTTTCTACCTTCCTGAAATTGTCATCCATCACACCCCCTTGCTCTTGTAAACTCCTCATTGTTGTAGTAAAAACCTGTAGAGTTTGCTACTAGTTTGTTCTTCAGGAAAGGAAATCTACCATTCTTATTTGGTCTTTCCTATGTGTGACTCCAGACAGACAGTAATGTATGTTGATTCTTAACTGCCCCCTGAACAAGGCCTAATGAATCTCTCAGTTCAAGGCCAATTGGAATGGGCAACAAATGTTAACCTTGCCAGTGATACTGACATCCCGTGAAAGAATAAAGACAAGAAAACTGTAATTTAGTTCTTCATGAAGAGTGTTTATTTCAGCTAGGGGAGGAGAGACACCACAACAATTGATCTTAACAGCCCGGTGCTGTGGGGAAGATAGGTAGCCAGTGCTTTTCCTGGATTATTTCATTTAGAAATCTGGTGAGGATATGAATAGGTCTCATTGAACTGCTCTCTGTACTACAATACTTGGCCAACATTATCTCAGATGGATGGCTGATGGCATGAAGCACCACCTAGGATGGATTAGTGATGCCTGTCAGCTTGCCAGAAAAAAGCCAGTTAGACCATTTGTGTAAAATAGTCCAATAGGGCCATCTGATGCTCCAGATGGCAGAACTTTCTGTCCCTGCCAACTGAAAGTGGAATGGGAGCTGACGAAAATGCACAGAAATTTCCCTGGCAGCAGTTTGGAATAAGTCTGGTTAACATTTCCTTCTATATTTTCAGCATTTGCAATTTATTGCTTTTTCTGATTATTATTCTTGACTCGATGTAGCATGTTTGAGAATACTATTACTAGTGACATGTTTCTGCGGTGGGTTACATCAGAAATCACATGACATCAGGTTTATTTGAAAGCAGAAGCTTTTGGAGCCTCAGTCCTTGTACAGGTGTTAGTGAGGGAGGTCGTATCAGACACAGAATTTATAAGTAAAAGATCAAAAGGTCACACCATTGATGTGGATGTATTAAACAAACCTAAGATACTGTTAAGTCTTCAATCAGCTAGAAGGTTTTAATTGATTAATATGTATATGTAAATCCCCGAATTCCTTTCAAGTCCCTGTCCTGTGAGAATGAATGTTAGGTGTGAGACCTTGTTTAGAATCTGTTTGTGTTTTGATTTGGAGTCAGACTGGTTTTATTCCTAAAGTAGGAATTTATAAAACACCACTGTCTATAAATTGTGTGCTTTTTGAACAAGATAGAATGTATCTTGGCAAATACAAAATTTACCCCATAGATTCACATGTGTGTGTATGTGTGTGGGAGAGAGGGCGTGTGTGTGTGTGCTTGAGAGACTGTGTGTATATGAGAGAGGATCTGTGTGTGACAGTGTATAGTGTGGTGTATATCACCTGGAATGCGATATGAACCCAAGATCCCAGTTGAGGCCGTTCTCATAGGTGCTGAACTTGGCTATCAGCCTCTGCTCGGCAACTCTGCATTGTTGTGTATTCCTGTGAGTCCTTATATAGCCCTAAATGTTGCCACGTCAGGGACAATACTTCGATGCTGACTTTTCCACTTTGGAATTTTGATTGAAGTCACATTTAGCCTAGTGATATTTCTGATAGCCATATGATTTGAGCTGTGCCAGATCTTGGTGTTTGATGGCTCAGTGTAGATGGAGCTTTCCTTTGTATCTAACCTGTGCTGTGCTGTTCTGTTCTTGGAATTTTGACACTGGATATGTGAAATAGGAAGCATTCTTCTTTCAGGCATTAACATCCTCATCAAATTGGAATTGCTAGAAAATCTCAGCAGTTGTGGCAGCATCTGGCAGCACTCAGAGCTGTTCTAAAGAAGGGTCTAGACCCGAAACGTCAGCTTTCCTGCTCCTCTGATGCTGCTTGGCCTGCTGTGTTCATCCAGCTCTACACCTTGTTATCACAGTTCTTCGGTTTTTTTTAAATTAAATAACTTAAGTTGTTAACTTGAGATGGATACCATTAGCAGATTTCTTATTTTACCTATATTCCAGAGCTCATTTATCAATTTATTGATCCCAGTGTTAATGCGAAAACGTGTGCTTTTCTTAAAAATAACTAATTGATGCTCATGATTCCCACTGAATCAACAATATTTGAATTAAAGAATTCCGGCAGATCTCTAACTGTGCAGCTGCATATATAGAATCTCCATAGTAGTGATATATTGTTATCATAGTTTCTTATTATGCATCATTTACGTCACAAACTACATAAACACAGAAGCTGTAAACTTGATGTGTTCATCAGTTTCCATCATTGATGCTTCTTTAATCAGGGGACAGGAAGCATGGACTTCACAGCATGAACATGATGGAGGCTGCACCCTCTGAATCATTCCTGGACTTGGACAGTCTCAAGTTACTTGAGGTATGTAAATCCCACTTTAGCTTCTATACGTTCTAAAGAAGCAGCTGTCTTTTATGGATCAAAGTCATGCATGTTATAAACTAGCAGCTTATTCCAGCTTCATGCATGGATAGCTGATTGCTATAGTGGCTACAACAAGCTGCTATGCTGCTTGTTCTAATAAAATTAGTTGCCTATGCCATAGATAGAATGATAAGAGAGAGGAGGAGCCCTCGTGAACTTGCACGTCTGTCTAGCTTTCTGTTTCCCCTCATGATGTCTTTGATCTCACCTTGTCTAAGATGTCACTTGTATTCCCTTGACCCAACCCTCACTAAACTGCTGACCACCCAACTTCCTTTCATGGGTTCTGACTAAGGGTCACTGAACTTGAAACGTTAACTCTGTTTCTTTCTCTACAAGTGGTACCAAACCTGTTGAGTTTCTCCAGAATTTTTTTTCTTGTTTTTCCCAGTCTCACGTTATCTGATACTGTAAGTGATTTTCTCTCTGACTCTTATTCACTGTTGTTTAAAATCTGCCATCTTCTCAAAAATCCATGATCACTTCGTCTTTGCCATCTACCATTCCAAAATCTCTTTCCTCTCCACAGATCTTGAATGTCCTGTACTTTCCAGATGTGTGTCTTAACATTTTTGGAGCTCTTATGTTTGAATTCCTAGACGGGGTTTCTGCCCCTTCTGCATTATAAAAATGACTGTCACCAAAGTCACACATTCTGCGATTGTGATTGTGGTAAGCTGTCCCTCCTCATCCATCGTGATCTACCTGCAGTCTTTGACACCGGTGACCCCTCCACTACTATTTAGCTGGGTTAGCTCAATATTCATGCGCTTTCATTCCTTTCTATTAAGTCATTGCCAGAGGATCATCTGCAATGGATTCTTTTACTGCTCCTGCATCATTAAGTTTGGTGACGCACCCCCCCTGCCATTTGTCATTAACATTTCACCCACTGGCAATATTATTTTAAAACACTGCTTCGGATTCCACATGTTCATTGACACCACTACCTTTATTAACCCATCCACTGCATGTAAATCATCTGGCTGCTTGTCCCTTTCAGTGCTGATTGAGAAGAAATTTCCTCCAGCCAAAGCCTTTGTGTTTGGCCCCCACCACATGCCATAACCAACTCCATCTCTCTTCTGGTTATTGTCTAAGGCTGAACTAGATTATTCCTAATCTTGCATTTGCCTCCCAGATGAACTTGCAACCACATATCCATACTGTCGCTAAAAATACTTTGACGTTGCCTGACTTTGCCCCATCTCAGCTCATTTGTTGCTGAAAGTCAGCCGTGACTAGCTGCCTCTTGATTCGATTATTCTAATGAACCCAAATCGCCTTGACATCTTCCACTCTCTTTAAGATCGTTAAAAGCTTTGTTGACGGATGCTAACTTCTACCAAGTCCTATTCAGTCTTGCGCTCACTAAGTTACATTTCTGCTAGTTAAGCAACATTTCAAAGTTAAAATTAGAATTTTTGTTTCCAAACCCCTATTTGCTGTAACCCCTCTTTTTCCCCGTAACCTTCTCCAGCTCTACAAATAAACTGCACTCCTCCTAATTTGGTGCCTTGTGTATCCCCACTTTTGATTACTTTACAGTTGCGCCTTCAGCCCCCACCCCAGATATTTTACTACTTTAAGATACTACCTAAGTGCAAGCTGTCATTGAAGAACCAGCAAAGACACACAACACTGCAGCATGGGCCTTGCCATCACTTGAGTTGGAAGTGAAAACAATCTACTGATGGTAGTTCAGTTGGCTGTGCTCTGGTGTATATGAACAGTTCAGGGGGCAGGTTTGGTGTATGGGGACAAATCTGGTGTAGACGTGACATCTATAATCCACTAAACTGCCCACATGTCATGTATAGTCATTTTGGTAAGTTACCTATTAGTTATTGCTACCTTTTGAATCAAAGTATTAAATTGTTCCCACATCATTCTTCAGCAAGGTTTTTGGGAGGGGTTTGAAAAGGACGTAGAACTTGTAATGAAATAAGTGTTCAATTATCTTCATATCCAGGTGATTGGCCGCGGTCGCTATGGTGCAGTATATAAAGGGTCATTGAATGAGCGTCCTGTTGCTGTGAAAATCTTCAGTGCCTCAAACCGTCAGAACTATATTAATGAAAGAGACATATACAGGCTCCCGCTGATGGAGCATGAGAACATAGCACGCTTCATAGTCGGCGAGGAGCGAATATCGAGTGACGGCAGAACGGAGTATATGCTGGTGATGGAGTACTATCCCAATGTAAGTCTTGTAGATGGCTCTTGTGGGAAAATCAGAGTAATCAAGCCCTCAAGATAACTGAGCATTTACTAATGCCAGTGGGAGTGCTGAACATGTGAAACCTGTGTTCTGTGGTGGAACTCACATTAATGGATTTGGTCTATTTGCATAAAATAATATATTCCAGTTATTTGAAGCACCCAAGATTTTGGATCATCAGCATAATATAGCAAAATACACAGCACAAATAATTAGGTATTGAGGGTGCCTGATTCTTGGCTGTGTTATTTTGTGCGGTCCTGTTGGACCGTGCACTGAAGAGCTTTTAAAAGTTTGCTATTGGGAAAATTCTGACCATCCTAATGTATGTGCTGTTGTCGGGTGCACATTTTCAGTAGTATCTGCTGGTGGGGAATGAGTTCCACCACAATGGACTTGGAAAAATTTATATTTTCAAAAATGTTAATGTGTCTATGATAGAATCTCTACAGTGCTGTTTGAGGCTATTTGGTATTCGAAGAACATGCAATGCAGACCCACCCACCCCCATCCCTGTAACCCCACATTTACCATAGCTAATCTACCTAGCCTGCACATTCCTGAACACTATATGGCAATTTAGCGTAGCAAATCCACCTAACATTTTTGTGTTTGTGACTATGGGAGGAAACCGGAGCACCCAGTGGAAACCCTCGCAGACACGGGAAGAACGTACAGATTCCACACAGACAATCACCCAAGGCTAGAATTTAAGATAGGTCCCCAGTGCTGTGAGGTAGCAGGGATAGCCATTGAGCTATCGAGTTGTTCACAACGTATGTGAGCGCCATGCATACCAACGTTCAGCGGTGTTATGCAATTATCATCTCCGACAAGAAAAATTACCGTTGCAAATCCCTACTATCAACATTCTGGAGGATATCACTGACTAGCACCTGCACTACACCAGCTATTTAAATACATATGTCTCCAAGAGCAGGTCAGAGGCTAGAACCCCGTAACAAGTAACTCATCTCCTGTCCACCACCTACAAGAAACAAGGCAGGAGTGCGATGCATTATTCCCCAAATGCTTAGAAGGGTGCAGCTTCCATGACACTTGAAGACACCATTCAGGACAAAGCAGCTTGCTTAGTTGGCATCCCATCTACCACCTCAAACATTCTCTACCTCCACCACCATGCATAGTAGCAGCAGTGTATACCATCTATGTGGTGAACTGCAGCAACACATCCAACCGCTTTTGACAGCACCTTCTAATCCTGTGACCTTTACTACCTGGAGGAAGGGCAGCTGATACATGGTAACAATGCAACAAGTCCTCTTCCAAGCCACACACCATCCTGAAACTTTATTATGGTTCCTTCACTGTTCAAGAAATGGCTCAAGACCATTTTCTCAAAGTTGATTAGGGATAGGCAATAACTGTTGTCATGGCCAGTGTCCCATGTTCTGCAAATGAATAAAAATAATACATGTATATGATAGATATTTCTTTCAAATATAATTTATATATGGTCTTTGTCATTCAACCTGATATATATGAGTTTGAAGATAAAAAATTTACCTAACTTTTAATACTGAATTATGAGAACTATCCAACAAGATAATTATAAATTCTGTAGTCCCTGCACTAGGCAGATATTTTCAGCTGCATAACAGTCAGAGTATAGGTGGTGCAGGTCTGTACTGGAATGCTGTTCTCGTGTCTGTGAGTCTGTTGCTTTATAGTATTGGGAGACGATACTAGAGTCTGCAGGTATGTTGCTGTAAATTACTGGGATATAATATTGCTGTTTGAAGGGGGGTCTGTCACTATATAATATTGGGCTGCATTACAGGTATATGTGGTTGCATCATTGTATAACACTGAGGTACAGTATTGGTGTCTGTGTGCCTGTCACTATAACACTTGGGTACTTGCATTTGTGTGTCACTCACTATGTAGTACTAGGGTACGGGACTGGTGTCTGCAGATCTGTCATTAATGGGCCAACAGCATTAGCAGAATTATACTCTGACACAATCTGTAGTCTCATGGCCTGGCATATTCCCCCACTCTACCATTACTGTCAAGCCAGGGGATCAACTCAGGTTCAATGAAGGTTGTAGAAGGGCATGCCAGGAGAAGCATTAGGCATACCAAAAAAATGAGGTATCAACCTGGTGAAGCTACGAAACAGCATTGACAGCTAAGGAGAGACAAGGCTAGGCAATCCCACAACAAATAGATCAGAGGCTACAGGAGTGAGTCAAAAGCTAGGAATACTACAGTGATTAATTTGCCTCCTGACTCCCCAAAACCTGGCCACCATTTACAAGGAACAAGTCAGGAGTGTGGTGGAACACTCCCCACTTGCCTGCATGAGTGCAGATCCAACAACACTTGAACTTGAAAGTACCCATGAAAAAGCAGCTACTTGATTGGCATCCTATCCACAAATATTCAATCCCTCCACCACCAACACTCAGGAGCAATTCTGTGTACCATCTATCTAATGCCCTGCCGAAATTTACCAAAGCTTCTGAGACAGTGCCTTCTAAGTCAACACCACTGCCATCTAGAAGGACAAGGGCAACAGATACATAGGAACGCCACCACCTGCAAGTTCCCTCCAAGCCACTCACCATTGTGACTTGGAATATACTGTCGTTGGGTCAAAATGCAGGAATTTCCTCCCCAGTAGCATTGTGTGTCTACCTGCGGCATTTCAAGAAGGCAGCTCACTACCACCTTTTCAACAGTAGCTAGGGATGGGCAATAAATGACAATTCAACCAGTGATATTTACATCCTATAAATTCATTTTAAAAAGAACAAAAGCTACTGATGTTGACATGGGGTGCCTGAAATAGACTAGCACTATCAGCCCTCACATTTTTGGACTTGAATGAGGTGGAGAGAAACCTAGTCCCAATTTCTATCCATGGTGGAAACTTATCTGCTTGCAATTATATAGCAATAATTTCTTTAGCGATAGAACAGACAATGTGAGGTAATACACGGGAAGAAACTTTTAGCACTGACAAAATAGGCTGATTTGTCTACTTTAACAGTTACTTTCAATCATTATGTGCCTAATGCTTGTTGGCTAGTGAGCGACATCCTGTTGTCCAATGTGTTGCAACAGGACTTGCAGCACTCTGTTTACTAAGTAAATTATGTCTAAAAATGCACTGTCACTATCATAAAAAGAACTCTTAACCATAACTACAGAAGCAACTCCACAATTTTACAGAGTGCAAAATCAATCCTGGTGACTTGCGGCAGTGCAATCTCCAGGACAGATTGATGTGGAATTACCAAAACATTTCATTCTGGACATCCTGGTGTTAGTAAACACCGTGCTGTCAGCTGGGAAGAAATAATTGACCTGTGGAGCCTATTGGTAGAGCAACTGAGTGTTGTTTTTAATCTATAAATCAATAGCGCCCCCTGCAGAGGATTCAACTTTACTACACCAAAAGAATTTTGAAATTCAGTGGAATTGAGTTCGTGAACATTGAAAGTGGCATGCAGTATAATTCGCGTAAAGATGTCAGGGTCCATGTGTATGCAACAAACTCAGACGAGCAAATTGCATTGTTGGAACTGTTCAGACTGTTTACAGCTGTGAACAAAAAGAGGTCATGAGACCATAAGACATAGAAGCTGAAGTAACTCATTCAGCCCACTGAGTCTGCTCTACCATTCAAGGCTGATCTGGTACTCCTTGACTCCACTTACCTGACATTTTCCCTTGATTCCATAACTTTTTAAAAAATCTGTCTATTTCAGCCTTGAATATATTTATTGACTCAGCGTCAACAGCCCTCTATGGTAAAGAATTCCACAGATTCAAGGCCCTCTGAGGAAGAAATTCCTGCTCTTCTCTGACTTAAATGTTCAACCCCTTACATTGAGATGATGGCCCCTTAAGGACTGTCCCACAAGGGGAAACAACCTTTCCGCACATCAAGTCCAAGAATCTTGTATGTTTCAGTAATGTTGTTAGCCCAATATCTGCATTTTGATCACTTTGACTACTGCCTAAATTTACCTATTGAACATCACTTTCTTGTTGCCTAATCTTGCTCTGCTTGAGGCGATTCCTGGCAAAGCTATTGAATAGCTGCAGTGAGAAGCAAAAAATGGGCCAAGGTTTCTGACCCAATTCAATTACTGCTGCTGCTACACTTGTTTGGTCTAGATACTAGTTAAGGATAGAATTGGGGCTTTGTTTGACATACCGAGCGTTAGCTCAGATTTGCTACCAAGGTGATTCAGTGTATCCGTGCCACACCCTAATCAGGAGTGTGGGAAAATTAGATAGGGTAGTTCTCCCAAAGTGTGGTATGCAGAATTAGCGAGGATCATTCCATAGGCCAACTCAGTTCCAAGATCTGATGAAGGGTCTAGGCCCGAAACGTCAAGCTTTCCTGCTCCTATGATGCTGCTTGGCCTGCTGTGTTCATCCAGCCCCACACCTTGTTATCTCGGATTCTCCAGCATCTGCAGTACCTTTTATCTCTCTCCAAGATCTGACTCATTTATTTCACTTATTTCGAACACGTTCATGAACAACCCTCTGGTTAAATTGCCTCTTCTTTATTTGTCTTTTGGATGAGAAAATAAGGCCCCACTAGCCTGCTAAGGGGGTATTACATGGCACTATTTTGAAGAGCATGGGAGGCAGCTTTGCAGTCTTGGGCAATGCTCATCTTAATGTCATAGAAAATAGTAGTTATCACATTGCTGTTTGTGGGAGTTTGCTAAACTCAAATTGGCAGTTGCATTTCCTAGATTATAACAGTGACTTGAGGTATTTATTATTCATTAAGGTACTGAGGTAAAGTATGTCTTAACGTACGAATTAGGATCAGGAGTAGGCAATTTGGCCCCTTAATCCTGCGGCATCATGCAATAGCTCATTTACTTATCTGACTGTGGCCTCACATTTATGCCTACCTCCCCAGTAACATTGGGCACCCTTATTAGTTAAGATCTATCTGCCTTTACTTTAGAAATATTCAATCACTCTGCCTCCACTGTTCTCTGGGGAAGAGAGTTCCAAAGGTGCTAGACCTTCTTGACAGAAAAAAAACTCCTCAAAAATTGTATTCTTACTTAAAAATAAAGAAACCAAAACAGTACAGTGTTGCCTTTTGAAACTGACTTAGTTAACATGCTTCAGTTTTAAAGGCATTTATAAAATGGTGACAATATATTTGTTTAATGCTGTGCATTTCAGTTTGACGTTGCTTGCTGTGTATTTCCCGCCCTGCCTGCTCTCGCACAGTGCGCCCCTGTACTCAGTTCCCTGGCCTTCCTTTGGTTCCCGCCCCTGTCTATCTTTCCCAAGCTCCCATTCCTACCCTCTCTTCTTGTCTTTAAAGATTGTGATGCCAGTTTTCTCCTCACTGCCATTCTGAACTTAGTCAGAAGTCAGATGACACCAACAAGTTTATTTGTAATCACTCAGAGATAGTAAGAACTGCCGATGCTGGAGTCAGAGATAACACAGTGTGGAGCTGGAGGAACACTGAAAAAGGATCCCGACCTGAAATAACAAGGTGTACAGCTGGATGAAGACAGCAAGCCAAGCAGCATCAGAGGAGCAGGAAGGCTGATGTTTCGGGCCTAGACCCTTCTTCATAAATGGGGGAGGGGGAGGAGAGAGAGGGAGGCGGATAGAAGATGGATAGAGGAGAAGATAGGTGGAGAGGAGACAGAAGGTCAAAGAGGCGGGGATGGAGCCAGTAAATGTGAGTGTAGGTGGCGAGTTAGGGAGGAGACAGGTCAGTCCAGGGAGGATGGACAGGTCAAGGGAGGCAGGATGAGGTTAGTAGGTAGGAGATGGGGGTAGGGCTTGAGGTGGGAGGAGGGGATATGTGGGATGAAGGACAGGTTAGGGAGGCGGGGATGAGCTGTGAAAGCAAGCATGGGGCTGGATGAACAAGATGAGCTGTGTTGGTTTTGGGATGCGGTAGTGGGAGGGGAGATTTTGAAGCTTGTGAAGTCTTGTGAAGCTTGTTTCACCTGGACCATCTCTAATACCTCTCTCTCGTTCCTGGACCTCTCTGTTTCCATCTCTGGCAACCACCTAGAAACCGATATCCATTTCAAGCCCACCGACTCCCACAGCTACCTAGAATACATCTCCTCCCACCCACCTTCCCGCAAAAATGCCATCCCCTATTCCCAATTCCTTCACCTCCGCCGCATCTGCTCCCAGGATGAGGCATTCCACTCCCGTACATCTCAGATGTCCTCGTTTTTCAAGGACCGCAACTTCCCCCCTCAGTGGTAGAGAACGCCCTAGACCGTGTCTCCTGCATTTCCAACTCATCCGTCACACCCCCTCCCTGCAATAACAACCAAAACAGAATCCCCCTTGACCTCATGTACCACCCACCAACCTCCGGATCCAACACATCATCCTCTGACACTTCCACCATCTGCAATCCGACCCCACCACCAAAGACATTTTTCCCTCCCCACCCTTATCTGCTTTCCGGAGGGATCACTCTCTCCGTGACTCCCTTGTCCGCTCCACACTCCCCTCCAGCCCCACTACACCCGGCACTTTTCCCTGCAACCGCAGGAAGTGCTACACCTGCCCCTACACCACCCCCCTCACCCCCATCCCAGGCCCCAAGAAGACTTTCCACATCAAGCAGATGTTCACCTGCACATCTGCTAATGTGGTATACTGCATCCGCTGTTCGCGTTGTGGCCTCCTCTACATCGGGAAAACCAAGCGGAGGCTTGTGGACCGCTTTGCTGAACACCTACGCTCGGTTCACAGTAAACAACTGCACCTCCCAGTCGCGAACCATTTCAACTCCCCCTCCCATTCCTCAGACGACATGTCCATCCTGGGCCTCCTGCAGTGCCACAACGATGCCACCTGAAGGTTGCAGGAACAGCAACTCGTATTCCGCTTGGGAACCCTGCAGCCCAATGGTATCTATGTGGACTTCACAAGCTTCAAAATCTCCCCTCCCCCTACCGCATCTCAAAACCAGCCCAGCTCGTCCCCACCTCCCTAACCTGTCCTTTTGCCCACCTATCCCCTCCTCCCACCTCAAGCCCCACCCCCATCTCCTGCCTACCAACCTCATCCCGCCCTGTCCGTCCTCCCTGGACTGACCTATCTCGTCCCTAACTCCTCACCTACACTCACCTTTACTGGCTCCATCCCCACCTCTTTGACCTGTCTGTCTCCTCTCCACCTGTCTTCTCCCCTATCCATCTTATGTCCGCCTCCCCCTCTCTCCCTATTTATTTCAGAACCTCCTTCCCCTCCCCCATTTATGAAGAAGGGTCTAGGCCCGAAACATCAGCCTTCCTGCTCCTCTGATGCTGCCTGGCCTGCTGTGTTCATCCAGCTCTACACCTGGATAAGTTCACATCTTTCTATGTTACACTCCATCTGCTTCTTCTCACTTACGTTACCTATTTATATACTTAATTGCTCCCTTGTAGTCATTCTCAGTTTTTTTTTTATATTTTGCCTAATCTTGTACTTAGCATAGTAACACATTAAATAATAAAATGTTTATAGTAGAAATTGGCAGTAAAGATGACAGATTTACCAAATATAGGTTCTGGATAAATTTCTAATCTTTCCTGCCACTGTCATATTTCAGTAACACATCGATTAGTTTTTAGTGATAACCACAGTTAAATGCTTTTCATTGTCTGTGATACATATGTAAACATTCCTGAAGGAAAGATAAACGATGGCAGCACGGTGGCTCAGTGGTTAGCACTGCTGCCTCACAGTGCCAGGGAGCCGGGTTCGCTTCCACCTTCGGGTGACTGTGTGGAGTTTACACATTCTCCCCAGGTCTGTGTGGGTTTCCTCCAGGTGCTGCAGTTTCCTCCTACAGTCCAACGATGTGCGGGCTTGGTGGATTGGCTGTGCTAAATTGCCCATAGTGTTCACAGATGTGGAGGTTATATGGGAATGGATCGGTGAGGACTTGTTGGGCTAAAGGCCCTGCTTCCACACTGTAGGGATTCTGTGATTCCTGTTTGCTTCTAGATTATTCATCAAAGATTGTCCTCTTCTTCTGACTGTAGTATATATAAGTATATATCTAAACTGAATTTTGCTACTTTCTACTTGAAGTATGGTGTTGTTTCTTTCTTTATGATCTTCAAAATTATTTCAATGAGATGATTCATTAAGCTTAGAGTTTGAGAATGATCATACTCCAGACTTATATTACTTATATTTAAGTAACTGAATAGCAAGCAAAATAGGGACAATCAGACACGCTTCAAATGGAGAGAGGAATATGATAGAAGCCATGCACTGTTACTAAAAAATTCAGTTTGTATTCAGATCATGTATTCAGAGAATTTGATGTACTTACAAGGTTAAAAGTTATAGACAGAATTTAACAAACTTGCAGAAACGGTTATGGCCCTACAAAATATAGCAGATTAAGTAAAACCTAGAAGTTTAGAAGATAGAAGATAGATTGAGTACGAACACCAAAACAATGGTAGTTAGAAAGAGTATGTGAGAAGTAACCAAAGTGAAGATTGAATGGTATAACAATGGAACAAATACATTTGTCTACTTCTTACAATTTCTAAGAGAAGATATAATTGTAATGCTGTAGCCAGAAGCATACAGATAGCTATTTAATTTTATGAAGATGAAGATGACAACAAGAAAAGCTGAGGTAAAATACACATAAGGTACTATATTCTATCCATTTATGGCTCAAAAATCTGGACAGAATAGATGAGGGGCAACTGGCGGATGATTTTCATAAAGTTTTTGGTATGATACCACACAAAAGATTTGCAACGAAACTTACAGCACATGGTATTCAGGAAATATACTGGCTAGGATTGAGAACTGATTAATAAACAGAAATCAGTCGCAATAACTGGGTAATTATCAGGTTGGCGAGGATCAGTGCTTGGTCCCCAGCTAATCATGTCTAAGTCAATAATCTGGATGTAGGGAAATAAATGTAATGTTTTCAAGATTGCAGATGACACAAAACCAGGTGGAACTGTGAGCTTTGAGGAGGACGCAAATACACTTAGAGAGGATTTGGAGATCCTAAGCGAGAAAGCAAAAATTTGGCCGACAAAATGCAATATGGACAGATGTGAGACTATTTACTTTGCTTTAAAAAACAGAAATAGAGAGTATTACTTAAATGGTGAGAGACTGGGAAGGGTTAAACTTTTTAAGGAATTCGGGTGTCTGTGTTCATGAGCCACTGAAAGTTAGTATGCAGTAACAGCGTGCAATTAAGAAGGAATGTGGTATGTTGGTCTTTATTACAGGAGAATTTGACTACAAGAATAAAGCTGTCCTACTGCAATTATGAAGAGCCTAGAAGTGTTGTGTGCAGTTTGATCTCCTTACCCTTAGAAATACATATTTGCCAGAAAACCAATGGTTCATCAGAGGGATATGTCCTGCGAGGAGAGATTATATAGCTTGGGCCTTTATTCTCTGGAGTTTAGAAGAATGATGGGTAATCTCATTCAACTATACAAAATTCTTACATGGTTAGAAAAGTAGATACATAAGAGATGTTTCCCCTGGCTGGTGTGGTCAAGAACCAGGGGATTCAGTTTCAGAATAAGGGACAGGTCATTTACAACTGAAATGCGGAGGAATTTCTCCACTCAGATGGTGCTAAATCTTTAGAATTCTGTGCACCAAAGGATTTTTGCAACTCTGACTTGAACATTTACAATGACTGAGGCCAACAGATTTCTACATATTTAAAAACATCAAGGGGTATGTGGAAAGTGCAGGAAAATGGAGTTGAAGAAGATGATCATGATCTCATTGATGGTGGAGCAAACTCGAAGGGCTAAATGGTTTACTCTGCTCCTTTTCTTTATGCTGTGTTCTTGTAAATAAAGATTGGTAAAAGAAAATAACGTACTTTGAAATGTGAATGCTAAGATGTATGCTTCAACTCCATTGACAAACCATAAGGTAAATAAAGAGGTGTTTGAAATTACAACAGCAAAAATAACTCTAAATAGTGACATTCAGAAATGTCAAAAATTCATCCAGGCTCCAAAAATAGTACCTTCCAAACCTAGGATTACTTATGTCTCGAAGGACCGGGACAGCAGATACATAGGAACATAATTTACCACGCTAACTTGAAAATATATCGTTCCTTCAGTGTCACCGGGTCAAAATCCTGGAACTGCTTCCGTAATGGCATTGTGTGTCTACCTACAACACATGGACTGCAGTGATTCAAGGAGGCATTTTCTTGAGGATAACTAGAGAAGGGTAATAAATGTTGGCCCAGCCAGTGACACCCACATCCTGTGAATGAAATAAAAGCAAAATTCAGCCATTTGACCAAAGCTAAACAAAATTACAGAGATCTATTTTAGACGGTAAAATGGAGGACAGCAAACAAGACCTTGACCTTTGCACAGTTGATACAGTGGTTTCAGATAATCTCTAGTGAACGTGTGAGATTGGCATAAGGCAGAAGAGTGTGGCACATGACAACAAATCACTTAGTAGCCATAAACAGCAGAGGGAATCCAGGTGTGATTGTTGTAAACCATCCTGCATTCTGAGGCCAAAGATGTAGTGTCCAAAATTACTTAATACTCCAGATGTGGAATAAACAGGGCTTTGCATATCTGAGGTATGATTTCCATTCTCTCATATTTTAGTCCTCTCGATTGATACAAAGGGCAGAATTCCATCTGATTTTATTTTGATTTTAATGATATATGTACCTGGATCCTCAGATATCTTCAGAATTGCAGTTTCTTACTGTTTACCCATTTGAAAGTATTCTGTTCTATCCATTTTAGTCCCAAAATAGATGAACTCTTATTTTTGTACATTGAGATCTGTCCAAGTTTTTTCCATTCACTTAATCTCTTTGTTATTTTATGTTTCTGCCCACACTGCTTGTGTCATCAGAAAATTTGGATCTGACTTCCATTTACATCATCAAAATATTAACAAATATGGTGAATAATTGAGATTTCTATATATTCTTGCAGGATACTACCAATCACTTAATCAAAAGTATCTGCCCATTATTGCCCACATTGTATTCTACCATCCAATCAGTTTCCTAGGTCAATAATTTGCATTCAATACCACGGGTTCAGCTTTAAGTAACAATCTATAATATTGAACTTTGTTGAATGCCTTCTGAAATCTCTAGAAATAACCTCTTTTGGCAATCAGACGTCCACTACTTTATAAACACCTTCAAAATAGTTACAGCTTGTGTAACAATAGAGGTTACTCTATTGAGTACTTGCTCCTTAATTCTAATGCCTCAATTACTGCTGGATGCACACCTAACCCTACTGTAATGGCAAAGCAATGTGGAGGAAGCTTAACGGAGAGGTATTCCACTGGGTATATGACTCCTCTTGAGGCATGTTTGGTGGTGGTGTATATTAGTGTCAGGACAGTTGATTGCACAGCTAATGCTATTTTCTTAGGACTGTTTAAGATTTCCTAGACTTCAAATGTTCTTCGTGCCACCACCACCACCAAGGCTGGGTACAACCAAATGATTTTTTAACAAAATGATTGTTAGTCCCCTTGAAGTGATCTTGGAAGCACAGATGAGATCTTCCATTGTCCTCGTCTACATTCTTACCAACACCGCTAAATGCAAAGTAACTTCTTGCTGCCATCCCTTACCATGTCTCACTTGTGCCTAACATTTTCTAAATTTGTTCATGGGATCAAATCATTCCAGGCTACGCCAGCATTTATTGCCTATCCCTAATTGCCCAAAAGATAGTTAAGAAAGAACCTCATTGCTGTGGGTTTGGAGTCACATGTAAGCCAGTCCGAGTAAGGACAGTAGACTTCTTTCCTTAAAGGTCATTTGTGAAATCATGGGTTTTTAAGAATCACAGAATCCCGACAGTGTGGAAACAGGCCATTCAGCCCAACAAGTCCAAACCGCCCATCCGAAGAGGATCTCACCCTGACTCATTCCCCTACCCCTGCATTTCCCCATGTCTAACCTGCTTGACTTAAACATTCCTGGACACTAGGGCAATTTAGCATAGCCAATCCACCTAGCCTGCACATCTTTGGACTGTGGGAGGAAACCCGGGCACCCAGAGGAAACCCATGCAGACACGGGGAGAATGTACAAACTCCAATGACAGTTGCCAGAGGGTGGAATTGAACCCGGGTTCTGGCGCTGTGAGGCAGCAGTGCTAAGCACTGTACCACCCATTATGACAATTAACAGTAGTTACATGGTCACCATTAGGCTAGTTTTTCTTTTATTTCAGATTTCACCATCTACCATGGTGGGATTCACACCCATATCCCCAGTATATTAACCTTGGGTTCTGGATTACCACAATGTCACCACCTTTCCAATGAGACATTAATAATCAAATGATTTTAGTTATTATTTTTGCAAGTTTGTTTTACAGAAATTCAATGTGACTGCACAAATTTAATGTATCTGTATTCCCTTGACATTTAGGGCTCATTGTGCAAGTACCTGAGTCTACACAGCAGTGACTGGGTTGGTTCCTGCCGACTGGCACACTCCATCACCAAGGGCCTTGCCTACCTTCACACAGAACTGCTACGAGCCGGTGAGAAACAGCAGCATCCATCGGACTTGCTCGTCTTACTGTCACTCAGTCAACTGTCATTTCATCATTCCTGATTTTTATTATCTGTGTGTTGAAATCATGTACATGTTTTTTTCTTTGAAAGCTGTAATATTTGATGCACAGTCGTATGCGATGTGAATATACAGGCTTGATTCAAAACTGCTACCTCTTTTTTAAATAACTTACCAATCCCTAGTGGAATACTGACTGTCTGACTGTAAGGTAGAAGCTCGATCAACCAACTGACCGTTTCGTTTATAACGTTCTAGAATCCAGGAGGGTGGAGGAAATTTTGAAAAAAGAAAGCAGAGCAGTATATGTCCAGTTTTCAATTTAAAATCATGAGGGGAGCAGTGTTGTAATCACGCAAGAGGCAAGCCCATGCAAAACACCATTATTGTGTAATGGAGTCATTCTAATGTGTACATGTTAAGATTTTTGTCAAAAGTTTGCGTGACGTTACTACAATGATAGATAAAGGGTAGAATTCCCCTTCACTCCATTTGGCTTTCCTGTCTGGCTACTGTGGCTCTGTTTTGAACACTCAGTCTTGGCCTTTTTCTGTTTCACTTGCATCTTCTCCAATCTTCCCATTTTCTTTTCTTGCCATTTTCCTTTCTTCTCTTTCTCTTGTATCTCCTTCTGCGACTGCCTGTCGGTTCACCATTTTCTTTTTGTGTTCTTATATTTTCTGTCTCTCCTTCTATTTGCGTCTGTTCGTGCTATGTAATTTTCTTCTTCTCTCTTCTCCCTCAAAACAATGGAAATGACTTAAATTCCTTTAACATGTTACTCTACTCTTGAGAATTCTACCAAGTTGCTGATTGGGTGATTGCTGACAGCAGCACACAAGTGCCTATTACTTTTTCTTTAAAGGGATTGCTCCTTAAGGAAGGATCCTCTATGTCTTTGTGCACCAGATAATTCAACTACAAATGAGCCATGGTATTTCCTTCAATATTGATAGGAACCTAGGAGAAGGTCATTCAGCTCCCATCTCTCTCTCCTCCCTCCCCAAACCCCCAAACCCACTCCACTATTAAACCAAAATATGTATTTGAATCCTTGCCTAACAGTTGACTGATCTTGATCATGAAAGCTCCAATTGACCTGATATCCTGCACTGTTTTCAGGAGTTTCAGATTTTTGCTGCCTTTTGAATTAGAATGTGCCTCTTGATGCTACTTCAAAATTGCTGTCTTTGTCCTGGATTCTCTTACCAGAGGAAATCATTTCTCCCTATCCACCCTAGAATATCCCCCTTTATAACATTCGTAAGATCACATGATGAATTGCAAGCTTGGATAAGGTACAAGAAAGTGATTGGTGACCTGAAGCAGCACCATTGAAATAACAGTGGCATCTGGAAAGGAGGGCAGAGGATTTGAAGAAGGTAAATATACGTACAATACTAGCTGAGCATTCTAACAGTGAGAAATTTATCACCCCTCCAGATCAGTATAAGTCAGCCATTACACACCGGGACCTCAACAGCAGGAATGTGCTCGTGAAGAACGATGGAACTTGTGCCATTAGTGACTTTGGCCTTTCCATGAAATTGACTGGAAATCGACTGGTTCGACCAGGGGAGGAGGATACTGCAGCCATCAGTGAGGTGAGCAACAGAAGAGTCAAAGATTGTGCAGGTATTGTAGCACATTTTCTTGGAGTTTAAAACACAAGGGAGCACCATTAGCAAGTGTAATGGAGTCAATTATATCATCTCCTGTTGTGTACATGTACAAAACAATGCTATCAGGAGAACTATGCTGTCTATTGTGCACTTATACAGAGGCCATGCTGACGGGGGCCAACAATTATTATACTACCTGTTTTTACTGGTAGAAGACAATGCTGCAGGGGTATAGGGAGTAATGCACTGTATATGTTCTAAAGCCTTTCAGACGTTTCATAAATTTTGTGAAGCTGCCACTGTGACCCCAGTCTGATTAACAAGGAATTACTGCAATTCTGAGAGATTGAGAATATCACAAAGGTGACTTATTTGGTTTGAAGATCAGTTGCTGTGCAACGTTTTAAAAAAAAAATTATATAACCTCCAACTGACATGGCCAGTCGAGGCTTTGACTGATAGCAGAGTCTGCTTACAGTGTTAGGCTTCCCTGCTCCTTTTTTTTGATGTATCACACTTCTGAGCATGTTGATGTTTCACTGCTTAGTGAGGTAGTGATACTGGGTAGTATTGGAAGTTATTTGTTTGACCTGAGACCAGAACAAACTTGATTCCCAGACTCCAAATGGTGCAGTCATTCAGTCAGCTGGAACTGACAATGCTGATTCTCAGTGTTTGTTGTGTGAAGTGGTGAAAACACAAGAGATTTTCTCATCTGACTGTGATGTTTCTTTCTACGTTACCTCTTCCACAGGTTGGCACAATCCGTTACATGGCACCTGAAGTGCTAGAGGGAGCTGTAAACCTGCGAGATTGTGCCTCTGCTCTCAAGCAGGTGGATATGTATGCACTAGGCCTTATCTACTGGGAAATATTTATGAAATGCACAGATCTTTTCCCAGGTAAGAGGGTAACAACAGGAATACACACTGCCTTTTTACGTAGTAAATGTCTCATGTTGGTTCACAGGAGTGCTTTAAAACAAAATTCGATATGGTGCCACATAGAGAATTACTATGACAACTGACCAAAAGTTAGTCAATGAGGCAGGCTTGAAAAGGTGTCTTACGCAAGGAAAGAAAGGAGGGGAGTCTCAGGGAAGGAATTCCAGAACTTCAGGCTTAAGTGACTGAAGACATACCAGCAATAGTGGAACAATAGAAATTAGAAATGCTCAAAGGTAGAGGAAGATGGTGGCAGAGTGGTGATGTCAATGGGCTAGTAATCCAGAAACACAGGAGTAATACTCTGGAACATGAGTTTAAATCCCACTATGGTGACTGGTGGAATTATAGAGGAAGCACAGTGGCTCAGTGGTTAGCACTGCTGCCTCTCAGCGCCAGGAACCTGGGTTCATTTCCAGCCTTGTGCGACTGTCTGTGTGGAGTCTGCACAGTGTCTGCATGGATTTCACAGTGTCTCCCCGTGTCTGTGAGAGTTTCTTCCAGGTGCTCCGGTTTCCTCCCACAGTCCAAAGATGTGTAGGTTAGGTGGCTTGGCCATGCTAAATTGCCCCAGTGTCCAGGAATGTGTAAGTTAGGTGGATTCGCCATGGGAAATGGAGGACTACAGCGACAGGGTAGAAGGGCGAGTCGGTGTGGACTTGTTGGGCCAGATGACCTGCTTCCACACTGTAGGGATGCTGTGAAAAGTCAGAATGGGAGGACTGCAAAGTTCTCAGTAGATTGCTGTCTTTCTTGCATGTGCGTATGCACATATGCAGACACAAACATGTGAACTAGGACCAGAAGCAGGCCACTCAGCTCCTTGGACCTGCTCTCCCATTCAGTAAAATTGTCTTTTGGATTTCACATTCCAATCCAGTCCCAACAACTGTTGATTTCCCCTGTCTAACAAGAATATATCTAGCTTTGCCTTGAAAATACTCAATGGCTCACCATCCCACAGCCCTCTGAAGCAAGGTCACACAACCCTCCTCTCTGTCCTAGAAGGTCACACCCTAATTTTAAAACTGTGCTAGTTCTTCACTCATCTACAAGACCATTCAAAGAATCATAGAATTATTACAGCCCAGTAACAGACAATATAACTATCGAGTCTGCAAGGTCACCAACGCAACATTTCATTTAGTGCCATTCTCACTCCTTGTCCCTGTAACCCTGCACATTCTCCATTTCAGGTAACAGGCTAGTCCCCAGTTGAACCTGCTTCCACCACACTCGCAAGTAGTACATTCCAGATCTCAACGACTTGGTTAGCCACTTACTTTTGGTTCTTTTACTAATTACTTTAAATCTATATCCTCTCATTCTTGATCCCTTCACAAGTGAGAGCATTTTTTCCCTGTCTACTCTGTCCAGACCTCTTTAGGTTTTGAGTACCTCTGTCAAATCCCCTAGAGCCTTCTTTTCTCCAAGTGAAGCAGTTCTAATTTCTCCAGTTTTTCATCACAATTGAAGTTCTTTATCCCTGGAACTACTGTTGTGAATCTTTTGAGCACTCTCTTCAAAGCATTTGCATCCTCTCAAAAGTGTGATGCCCAAAATTGCCCAATATTCCAGTTGATGCCAGAACAGTGTCTTATAAAAGTCTAACATAACCTCCTTGCTCTTGTACTGTATGCCACTACTAATAAAATCCAGGCTGATGTATGCTTTATTAACGGGGCTGTCAAGATTTCCTGCCTCCTTTCATGATTTGTGCACATATGCATTAATATTGCTTTGCTTCTGCACGGCCTTTGGAATGATGCCTCCATTATTTTATACTGTCTTGTCAACTTCTGTCTATCAAAATGCATACTTTCACATTTCTCAACATTGAATTTTATCTGTCACCTGTCTGCCCATTCCATAACTTGTCCACATCCTTTGAAGTTCTAAACTGGCTTGTTCTCTGTTCCTACTTCCAATTTTCATATCATCTGCAAATTTTGAAATTGTGCCCTGTACATCAAGTGCTAAGTCACTAATATGTATCAAGGAAAAACACTCAGAACTTCTACCCCAGGGGTGGATATGCTACCACTGTGCTACAAGATGCAGTTGTTTTAATTAGGATCCTAAGTTCACATTTTCTTACAATGTACCCCTGCCAGATTTTTGGCCACGGACTCAAGCTGTCTATGTCCATCTGCCCTCTCCTTATGTCGTCTTCATAATTTATTTTCCAATCAATGTGTCATCTGGGTGTGTAGGACTGGGCTGTGTTTGGGTGTGTGTGTTTGTGTGTATAGGGGTTGAGAAATGTGTTTGTCAGTTCTGCACTTTTGCAATGCACTGGTGGTAGATCAGATATCCTTGTGCTTCCGGGCTCTTAGGGCTGCAACTAAGAGACCCATCGTAGTCTTTCAGAAACATAGGCCTTATGACTTTGTTCTAATACACATGACTTACGCTTTATAGTACAACCGTTAAAATCAATTAGGAATCATGCAGAAACTATGATAATGGGGAAAGTGGGATTATCTTCTATTGTTTATCTCACAGGAGAGATGCTCTTCAGTGCTTCTAACGTGATTTTATTTGCCACATGACCAGGAGAATCAGTGCCTGATTACCAGATGGCTTTCCAGGCAGAGGTGGGGAACCATCCTACTTTTGAGGATATGCAGCATTTGGTCTCCAGGGAGAAGCAGCGACCCAAATTTCCTGAAGCCTGGAAAGAGAACAGCCTGGTGAGCAAACAGGATTTATAGAATCATAGAATCATACAGCATGGAAACGGACCCTTCAGTCCAACAAGTCCATTGCTGACCATAATCCAAACTAAACTAGTCCCACCTGCCTGCGGTTGTTCCATATCCTTCCAAACATTCCTTATTTATGTATTTATCTAAATGTCTTTTAAATGCTGTAACTGTACCTGTATATACCATTTCCTCTGGAATTTCATTCTACACACAAACCATGAAAAAAAAATTTTGCCCCAATGTCTTTTTTAAGTCTTTGTCCTCTCACCTTAAGAATATGCCTCCTAGTCTTCAAATCCCCCATTTGAGGGAAAAGGCACCTGCCCTTCACCTTATCTATACTCTTCATAATTTTATAGACCTCTTTAAAGGTTACCCCTCAACCTGCTAAGATCCAGTGAAAAAAGTCTCAGCTTATCCAGCCTCTCTCTCTCTGGCAACATCCTGGTAAATCTCTTCTGAAGCCTCTCCAGCTTAATAGTGATCTTCCTATAACAGGGCGACCAGAGCTGCACATAGTACTCCAGAAGAGGGCTCATCAGTGTCCTCTACAACCTCAACATAACGTCCCAACTCGTATACTCAAAGGTCTGAACAATGAAGGCAAGCGTGCTAAATGTCTTCTTAATCACCCTATCCATGTGTGACACAAACTTCAAAGAATTATGTATCTGAACCCCTAAGTCTCTCTGTTCTACAACACTACCCAAGGCCCTATCTTTACTTGCATAAGTTCTGCCCTTGTTTGTTTTACCAAAATGACCTAACACTTATCCAAATGAAAATCTATCTGCCGTTCCTCAGCCCGTTGACTCAATTAATCAAGATTCCTTTGTAATCTTAGATAACCTTTCTCAATGTCCACTGTACCACCAACTTTCCTTGCACAAAACCATGCTGACAGTCCCTAAATCATTCCTGGCCTTACCAAATGCATATAAATCCTACCTTTCAGAATCAAATCCAAAAGTTACCCACCACCGAAGTTGGACTAATAGGTCTGTAGTTTCCAGGCTTCTCCTTACCTCCCTCCTTAAACAGTGGTACAACATTAGCCATTCTCCAGTCATCCAGCACCTCACCCTTAGTTGTAGATGATACAAATATTTCTGCAGGAGGCCCACAATTTCTTCCCTAACTTCCACAATATCTTGGGAAACACTAGATCGGGTACTGGAGATTTATCCACCTTTATGTTTTCTAAGACTTTCAGTGCTTCCTCTTCTGTAATGTGAACTGTTCTCAAAACATCAATATTTACTTCTGAGTTCTCTAGCCTCCATTTCTTCCTCCACAGTAAGAACTGATGCAAAATATTCATTTACTATCTCTGCCATCTCCTGAAGTTCAACATAAAGATGACCTCTTTGATCTTTACGGCCCTACTCTCCCTCTTGTTGCTTTCTTTCTCTTAATGTACATGTAGAATCTCTTTGGATTATCCTTAACCTTATTTGCCAAGGCTGTCTCATATCCTGTCTTTGTCTTCCTGATCTCCCTCTTAAGAATGCCCCTACACTCTTTATAGTGTTCAAGAGATTCATTTGAGCCCAGCTGTCCATACCTAATGTACGATTTTTTTTATTCTTGACTAGAACTTCAATATCTTTATTCATCCATTGTTCTCTAATCCTGATAGTCCTACCTTTCACTGTAACAGGAACATAATGACTCTGAACTCTCATTATCACACTTTTGTAAGTCTCCTACTTATTGGGCATCCCTTTACTTGTGAACAGGCTACTCCAATCAATTTTTGAAAGTTCTTGTCTCTTTTCATTAAAATTTACCTTACTCCAATTAAAAACTTCATACCATTAAAATTTGCCTTACTCCAATTAAAAAATTTAATTTTTTATGGAAGGCTTATCCTTTTCCATAACTATTTTAAAATAAGTAGAATTATGATCACTAAACCCAGTGTTCCCTTGCTATCAGTTCAGTCACATGCCCTGTCTTATTGCCTAAGAGAAGGTCAGGTTTTGCTTCTTCACTAGTAAGAACATTTACATATTGATAAAGAAAATTTTCTTGAACACATTTTACAAATTCTTCACCATTCAAACCTTTAATGCAATGGCAGTCCCGGTCAATGTTTAGAAAATTAAACCACCTACTATAAAAACATCATAATTCTTACATATATATGAGATCTCTCTACATATTTGTTCTTCAATTTACCTCTGACACACTATGGGGGTGTCTAAAGGACAATCCCATCAAGGTGATCATTCCTTTTTTATTTCTAACTTCAACCCATATATTTTCATTTATTTTTTCGTATATTTTGCACTTTTCTGATCTGAAAGTTGTTAGAATGTCTTTTCTGAGTGTAAAATGAGGATGGCACAGTGAGCTAGATGCTGCAGAAGCGGAGTTCAGTTCCAGCCCTCACCTGATGGAATGAAAATTTACTCAATCCTGGAAAATGCAAAATTCCTATAGACAGTCTCAAGCTGGTTACTGGTTTTACCTTGGCAGCGATCATTAAGATAGACCTAAGCTGTGGAAGGAAAATCAGCCCATATTGCCATTCCAATTGTTACCAATGATTCCTCTTGGTAATTATGTGTATCAGAGAGGAAGATTATTGGTATATATCTCCTGGCTCCACTCCATTTGTGCCAGTAAGTGTTTCTTCATAATTTTAATATAAATATTTTTAAAAAATTAATCAACTTGTTTGGAAATGTTATGATACATCTCTGAGACAGGTTGGACTTGAACCTGAAACTTTTAGCCTAGAGGAAGGGGCACTATTATTGTGCCAGTACAGCCCCTTTTATTTTCAGCCTGCCTGCTTGGATCTATCTTTGTATGAATCATCATCATCATGCAGGAATGGAGGAAGCAGTTATTTTATGAAATGCACCAGAGTTGAAAAAAACGAGAATAATTTGTCTGTTTGACAGGCTGTTCGATCACTGAAGGAAACGATGGATGATTGCTGGGACCAAGATGCAGAGGCTCGGCTCACAGCTCAGTGTGCAGAAGAAAGGATGGCAGAACTCATGGTTATGTGGGATCGAAACAAGTCCGTGAGTCCCACGGTCAATCCAATGTCACAATTTACTACAACAGCTATGCAGAACGAACGGTAAGTACCAAATGTCAAGGTAAAATATGGCTATCAAAGTTGGATTTCCTTCAGTCCATTTTGGCTACTGCTTTGGATCTGAGCACATTATTTTGATCTTCATTTTTTTTCTTTCTGTTCTTGGCTTAGAACATTCCTTCTTCTCCCTTTATTGCTACGCCATTTCTTTCCCCTCTGGGGCACCTCTTCACTGCAAACCTTAACTCCAGTCTATCGCTACTCCTCTACCTTGCTTCATCCGTCTTGCTATTCCATACTTGGGTAAGCTTACAGCTATGTTCCATACTCCTCTTAGATTTATCTGAGGGACTGTTGAGATTCCTACGCTTTTCTCCTTACAAGCAACACCCTCAATGTATGCATACCTCCTCTTCTAACCCCCTCTCCCTGCCCCCATCAACTCCAACAACAAGTACAAGATGCTCATGAATACTTCTATTACTGTGATTGAGACAAATCATTCAGCTTCCTTTTCACCTATTTTCCCAGCCACTTTAGACAACTCTTTCTTTGTATTCTGTAATTGCCCTTATTTAAATTGAGTACACTGGTTTGAGATCCAAGTTGCTCTCCCTAAAATATAATTTGAAATTCTACTATATTGTGATTACCACCCACTAGAGGATCCTGAACTATAAGATCTCTTATTAATCCTACTTCATTACACATAACTAGATCTAAAATAGCCTGTTTCCAGGAAGATTCTGCAACATACTGCTCTAAGACTGAATCCCTGATGCACTCTATAAATTCAACTTTCATGTTACTCTTGACATCTGTGTTGTCCAGTTAATATACAGATTAAAATCACCCATGACAACTGTAGTGCTCTTCATACATATCTCCATTATTTGCCAATTTATGTTTTGTCCTATAGTGAGGCAACTTTTGGGGCTGTATAGACAATTCCCACCTGTTTTTTCATTCCTTTGTCATTTATTATTTTCACCCAAACTGATTCCATATCATGATCTATGGGTTGTTTTCCTCAGAGCAGAGAAGTCTGGAGGATGATCTAATTGAGATGTACAAAATGCAGTAATAAGGATACAGGGATCAGGGAATTCCTGTTTACCCTAATGGAAAGCTCAGTTACCAGGGACCCAGCTTTGAGGTGACTGGTTAAAAGGATTAGAAGGGGACATGAGAAACCCTTTCCCCCAAAGGATTGGGGGTGGAAGTGGAAACCCTCGACTTATTGAAAAGGAACTTAATTCTACATCTCAAGTCCTGGAACCTGCAAGGCTGCAGACCAGGTTCAGGACTGAGAGTCAGGATTAATGGGTCTTCAATAAAAAATTGGCAGATGAAGTTTAATGTAGGAAAGTGTGAGGTCATACACTTTATGGTAGAAACAATCAAAGGTAGATGACTATTTAAATGGAGAGAGACTCCAAAGAAGTATGATGTAAAGGGATTTGGATGTTCTTGCACATGAAACACACAGGTTTTCATAAAGGCACAAAACATAATTAGAAAGGTAAATGGAATTTTGATATTTATTCCTAGAAGGTTGGTGTTTAAGAACAGGGAAGTCTTATTACAACTGTACAGGGTGTTGATGAGGCCACATCTAAAGTACTACGTACAGTTTTCAAGAAAGGATATATGGGCATTGCAGGCATTTTAGAAGATTCACTAGGCTGAAACCTCTGTTGAGAGAGTTGACTTAGTAAGAACAACTAAACAGGTTAGGCCTTTATCCATTAGAATTTAGAAGAATGAGGGATGGTCTTACTTAAACGTACAAGATTCTGAAAGGGCTTGACAGGGTAGCTGTTGGGAAGATGTTTCCATTAAAGGGGGAAATCTGAACTTAGGGCACATAATTACAGAATAAGGGGACACTCCTTTAAAACTGAGGGTATCAGTATACAAGTATACTCCAGTATACAAGACACAGCTCAGGCCACAGGTGAAAGTTTGTGTACAACTCTGGTTACCAGCTTAAAGATGCTCCAAAGAGCGTACAGGGAAGATTTACAAAAATGTTGCCTGGGCTTGAAATTGCAGCTATGAGCAAAGATTGGATGGGCTAGGCTTACATAAGAACATAAGAGATAGAAGCAGGAATAGTCCACTCAGCTCCTCAAGTCAGCTCAATACTCTGTTTTCTAGCCTCTGGAATTCTCTACCCCAGAGAATTGTGAAGGCTAGATTAAATATTAGGGCATTGACGGCTATGCTGAGCTGGCATGAGAAGGGTGTTGAGGACTGGGGCAAATTGGCCTTGATCTTGTTGAAGGGTATTGAGCTGACTTGAGGAGCTGAGTGGACTATTCCTGCTTCTATCTCTTATGTTCTTATGTAACCCTAGCCCATCCAATCTTTGCTCATAGCTGCAATTTCAAGCCCAGGCAAATGTCTTGCATTTCTCCAGATGAATTTCATTTGCCACTTTTGCACCCACACAACCAAACCATTAATATCATGCTGTAGTCACAGCCATCCTCTTCACCACCAACTACCTGTCGAATATTTGTATAGTCAACAAACTTCCTCTCACATTTAAGTCTAAATCATCCATATATACCACAAACTGCAGGGAACCCAACACTGAGCCCTGTGGAGCATGAGTGGTAAATACTTCCCATTTGCAAAAACATGCTTCAACCATTGCCCTCTATTTCCTGTCACTGAGCTAATTTTGCATCCAACTCAAAATATGCTGACTATCCCTGATATAATGCGTACCTCTCCGGTAACAGCTAATCCTACCTCTTGTTACTGTTAGTGAATTTCCCACCGCTGATGCCAGACTGACCAGCTGTTATTATTTGGCCTTGCCTCATTTTGAATAATGGTGCAACATTTGCAGACCTTTAATCCTCTGGTATCTCACCAGTATCTCATGAGGATTGAAAAATATGCTCAACACATTCTCTGTTTCATCCCTAGCTTTCTTTAACAGGCAATTCATCTCTCCATGGCCATTTATCCACTTTCAAGCAGATAAATTCTCCAGTATTTCTGTTCGCATTATCTAACATTTCACATTCCTCTTTAATTAGAAATAGTAAGAACTGCTGATGCTGGAGTTTGAGATAACACTGTGTGAAACTGGAGGAACACAACAGGCCAGGCAGCATCAGAGGAGCAGGAAAGCTGACGTTTTCCACTTCCTACAGACTAAGGGGGTGGCCATGGGTACCCACACGGGCCCAAGCTATTCCTGCCTTTTTGTAGGATACGTGGAACAGTCCCTTTTCCACAGCTACACTGGCACTATGCCGCACCTCTTCCTCCGCTATATCGATGATTGTATTGGTGGCGCCGCCTCGTGCTCCCACGAGGAGCTTGAACAGTTCATCAACTTTACAAACACCTTCCACCCCAACCTCAAGTTCACCTGGGCCATTTCTGATACCTCTCTGTCTCCATCTCTGGTGACCACCTCGAAACTGATATCTATTTAAGCCCGCCGACTCCCACAGCTACCTGGACTACTCTCACCCAAGTTCCTGCAAGAATGCAATCCCCTACTCACAATTCCTCTGCCTCTGCTGCATCTGATCCCAAGATGAGGTGTTCTACTCCCAAAAATCCCCAGAAGTCCTCGTATTTCAAGGACCGGAAATCCTCCCCCTCAGTGGTCAAAAACGCCCTTGACCGCATCTCTTGCGTCTCCTGCACCTCAGCCCTCACACCCCTTCCCCCGCAAAAAAACAAAGACAGAATTCCCCTTGGCCTCACGTATCACCCCATCAACCTCTGGATTCAACGCACCATTCTCTGCCACTGTGCACCTGCAATCTGACCCCATTACGAAGGATATATTTCCCTCCCCACCCTTATCTGCCTTCCGGAGGGACCGCTGTCTCCACGACTTCCTCGTCTGCTCCACACCTTCCAGTAGCCCCACCACCCCCAGCACCTTTCCCTGCAACCACTCCCCTCGTCTCCATCCCAGGCCCTATAAAAACCTTCCACATCAAACAGATGTTCACCTGCACGTCCACTAATGGGGTCTGTTGTATCCACTGTTCCCGATGTGGCCTCCTCTACATCGGTGAGACCAAGCGGAGGCTCGGAGGCCACTTTATAGAACACCTATACTCGGTTCGCGACCAACGACAACACCTCCTAGTCGCGAACCACTTCAACTCCCCATTCCCAATCCCTGGACGACATGTCCATCCTGAGCCTCCTCCAGTGTCACAACGATGCCACCCAAAAACTGGAGGAACAGCACCTCATATTCCACCTTGGAAGCCTACAACCCAACGGTCTCGTGTGGACTTTAGCTTCAAAATCTCCCCGCATCCCTGCCTCATTGACCTGTCCGTCTTCTCTCCCACCTATCCGCTCCTCCCACCTCACTGACCAATCCCCACCACTGCCTACCTACACTCACCTTTACCAGCTTGATCCCCGCCTCCTTGACCTCCTGTGACTTCAAATTTAGATCTCTTCTGTTATGTCTCCATTTCTAAAATATCTCTAGTCAAATCACAAACAATGTCCTCTAACCTGACTGAAGTATTTTTTTCTCCTTGGTCTCAGCATTACCACAGTCATCCCCACTACCCTCCTTCAACACTTTTCCTCCATTGCTCAGCTCAGTGGGACTGTTGTTTAATTTGCTTCAACTCCTACTCGTCCATTAATGACCAGAATATTCAGAATTTTTCTGAAGAAGTGTCTAGGCCCGAAACGGCAGCTTTCCTGCTCCACTAATGCTTGGCCTGCTGTGTTCATCCAGCTCTACACCTTGTTATCTCAGAATATTCCCAGTGTTGATTTTTCACCTCTGAAATCCCCGAAGGACCATCCTTAACCCCCTTCTTTCCTTATCTATATGCTATTGCTTAGCAATAACATCACTAGGTGTAAAGTCAGCTTTCACGTACAGACAGCCTGTAGTTCTAATTCATTGCTGTTGCTTTTGACCCCTCAATGTCTCTGCGCTGTCAAACTGCTTACCGGTATTCAGACTTGGAGGATGCAAATCATACAGTAGTTAGACAATGGTTTTGATCATTTAAGTGCTTTCAATTCCCAGCATCAATGTTGTAACAAACCATCAGTATCATTGCCTGCCATCATCTCCCAGTTATTGTCTCAGGCTGAACCACATTGTTTGCAGTTTTGGCATCCATTTGATTCTGAGGTGGGCATTTCCAGTGCCCACACTTTTCAGAAGAAAGTTTGCCTACTTCCCCTCCCCAACATTGATCATCTCTGGAACCAATTCAGCTCCTCTGCTGCTAAAGAATTCATTTATGTCTTTGCTATCTCTAAACTGGATGTTCTAATAGTGTCCTCTCCTCAGCTGTCTCCTTGCACTAATATTTCCCACTGTATCCCCTTTATCTCCACATCCTGGACAGCTCCTGCACCCGCTTTGTTCTGTTTACCAGTATTGTGCTATTTGACATTTGGGCTTTCGTATTGCAGAAACCTTTCACACAGTCGGCGAGTGCCAAAGATGGGACCCTACCCCGATTATTCCTCTTCCTCATACATTGAAGACTCCCTTCACCATTCCGAAGGGATGGTGAAAAACATCTCCACGGACAACTCCACATCTGGAACCCCGTCGACCACCAGTGAGAAGAACCGTAATTCCATCAACTATGAAAGGCAGCAGGCTCAGGCTCGTATCCCTAGCCCAGAAACTAGTGTCACTAGTTTGTCAGCAACAACCACCAACACAAACACTGCAGGCCTCACCCCCAGCACTGCCATGTCCACCATTTCAGAGACACAGTACTCTGAGGACACGAACACACAGGCAGGAAATTTGCTACCACCCCTGGGCCCCACCCCAGTGTGTCTGCAACTGACTGAGGAAGACCTTGAGACCAACAAGCTAGATCCTAAGGAGGTGGACAAGAACCTCAAGGAGAGCTCAGATGAAAACTTGATGGAGCACTCCCTGAAGCAGTTTAGTGGGCCAGATCCTCTCAGTGGAAGCAACCCCAATTTATTGTACCCTCTAATAAAGCTGGCAGCTGAAGTAACCGGGCACCAGGATTTCTCCCAGCCGAGCACCAGTCAGGTGTGCTTGATCCCTGACATCCCAGCCACTCAAATATATCCTCTACCCAAACAACAGAACATCCCCAAGAGACCTACTAGCCTCCCACTCAACACCAAAAATGTGGCAAAGGAATCGCGGCTGAAGTTCAGCGGTAAGCATAAGTCCAACCTCAAGCAGGTGGAGACTGGGGTGGCAAAAATGAACACCATAAATGCAGGTGAGCCCCAAGTAGTAACTGTGACAGCGAATGGCATCGCCGGAAGATGCCACGCAGGGAATCCACATCCAGTGGTCAAGCAGTATGTCAATGGCTCAGTGTCTGGTCCTCAGATGTCCAATGCATCAAGTGTCCGGGGCCACGAGATCCTCCAGTCCCAGTTTAGTGGTGAGGACAACAGAGTGAACATAAACTCCAGCCCGGATGAGCACGAACCACTCCTGAGGAGGGAGCAACAGGCCACACGTGATGATATTATTGCCGAACGACTAATGGACAGGAGAGACCGTCCACTTGATCAGGGGAGGACAAACTCCAACAATAACAACAGCAATCAGTGCACCGTGGCAGAGGGAGCACTGACCGACGGCCAGGATCACCCAATGGCACCAGTAGCACGGCGGCAAGGGAGGAGAGCTGAGCGGCCGAACTCGCTTGATCTTTCATCAGCCAATGTTTTGGACAGCTGTAGTATACAATGTAAGTAGGAGGGGATTCCTTGTTTGTGTGGAGTTAACTGCTGCCAGTCTGAGTAATTCCTGAATTGCTGAAATTGGAGGGGCAGGACTCATGGTTGTGATTGTTATCTACTTGTAGAACTGAACATGTAAATGCTCAATCCGGCCAAAAGCAAACTTGTCCATGACAAATATTCAATTTTGAGTTGGCTATTGATACTCGAAAAACTCCCATACTTGAGACTATAAAGTCAAACAGCACAGAAACAGACCCTTTGGTCCAACTCATCCATGTCAATCAAACACCCAATCTGATCTATTCCCTTTTGCCAGCATTTGGCCCATATCCGTATTAACTCTTCTTATTCATATACACATTCAGATGCCTTTTAAATAATTGTACCTGCCTCCACCACTTCCTCTGGCAGATTGTTCCATCCACACACCACCCGCTGCATGAAAAAGTTACCCCTTGAGGGAGCATTCCCCTGCTCATGATCCCAACCAAAACTGATCAACTGAATGGATCTAAACAGACCTAAAAGTGAAGTATTATTTCAAAGGCCCTAATAGGCTTATAGACATTCTGAGTTCAGGCCCTTTGGAATAAAACTTTGTTTCTAGGTCCATTCAGGCCCCTGCTCTCACAGCTCCCACTCCTGTTCCCAGACACCTGTTGTTATTGTCAAGGAGGGATTATGACAATTCCTGAGCTTCAAAATAAAATCACTGGGAAGATGTTTGGGAAGCATTGGTCTGGTCTAGTCTTACTTGTGAAAAAGATCATGGAGTTGTACTCCAACTACGGGTCAGTGCCTTCAGGCAAGGAGTGGGAAAATCATGCCTTTATTTGCAAACAGTCTTCGTTTGTAACAGTGCATGCCTCTGTCACAGTCGTTTGTCACCTTTAGCTAAATGGTTGTCAAAGAAGTGAGAAGATAGCCAGTCTCTTCATACTGTTTTTTTTTTTACCCAGGCCCAGACACTTACAAGAACTCTCTCATATTTCTATTTGCCTGATTCAGCCAATGCTGTACGTGGCGTAACCAAGCAGTTATTTTCCAAAAAATAGGTCCATTGAAGCTGCTAAAAGTCACAACATAGCTCCAGATCCCAAACTATCTGTAGACAGTGCTATAAACACACCAACTTGCAGCACAACTGATAAAAAAAAATTGAAGATTTGAAAACAACACAAAAGAGGCTGCAGTGATTGTGAGGCAACTCAGCACAGTATAGTGATCTTTACTGAAGTGACATATTGTTTTTTTTCCCCCCGACCAAACCCATCCAGGTGAGACAACACGGGAGAATAAGCAAGCTTCCTCTGGAGACAAGATCAAAAAGCGAGTTAAAACCCCATACTCCCTAAAGAGATGGCGGCCTTCTACATGGGTCATTTCAACAGAACCCATTGATGGTGAGGTCAACAACAACAGTAGTGCAGTAGGGCGCTCAAAATCCAGCACCACCGTTTACCTTGTTGAGGGTGGCAGTAGGGTCACTGCCACAGCAACAGTCGGCAGAGAAACAGGAGTGAACTGCCTGTGAATCTTTGACTTTTACTTTATACTTAGTCATGAGAAAGAGAGAAGACACAATTCTGAAGGGACAACTATTCCACCCTTGAACTCCCCATCCGACTGCTCTTTCCCCAATCAAGACTTGCTTTAGAGATCAGCTATGCAGCAGAAGCTTAAAATAGCTAATATTTGGGAGCTTTTTTTTGTTTGTTATTTTGCCTTTTGTCGCACTTTTTTTTCAAAAAGGAAAAGAGTTAATCTTTAAGTGATGCCTAGCCAGAGGCAAACACTGTGTTTTACAGGCGTTTCAGTAAAATAAGCAGCATATGACTTGGTCAATGCTCATTAGTGATCAGCTGCCCTTCTTGCTGAGAGTATACAAGTGGTTCCTCAAGGCATATTTAACTAATGTTGAACAATGTGGCAAACTTGTTGTTTTCTTCTGTCTTTCCTTTGATACCATTTCCGCAGCTATTCTGATTCTGTTACTGGATTATGAAACGTACACTACCCCTTTTTTATATTAAATGATTGTTGGAATGTGCAATAGGCTTAGCTTAGTAATGCTTTTGAAAAAAGACAATTATTATTTAAAAGTTGCGTCTCTGTATATCACTAAAGGTTGCTAGTAGTGTATGGGCTGGTGGTGATCTTGTTTCTCTGCACTCTCCTTCCCCTAATCCCCATTTCTGCTGGAAACCTTTGCTGGTACGGCGTGCATGGTCCCAAATGTGGGAAAATAGTGACACATATCTCCCTTCCTTCTCTGTAAAAGTTCCCATTACCCTTTCAGCACCAGGTATCTGACCCGTCAGTACACGGCTAATGTTAATGGGCCATGCACTTCAACTCAAAACAAGCCCATAAAACCCTGTACTAAAATTGTGTTTCATACTGGTGCTACATCTCTTTTGAAGCTTTAGCGCTGGATACATTCCCTCAGCACCATTTTTTTTGCACCATCTTCTCATGCCTTGTTGAGAGGCTTGATCTGGAAAACTGGATGATGTGCTAAGTTAGGCACTAGCTTTTCTTCTCTGGAGCATGGGAACAAATCCAGTTCTGGATCTCCTCTTCTCATTTTCCCAAGCAGTCAGACTCTTTCAATACAGTTCATAGTTGTCTTGGACTCACTGTACAAAATTGTCCCTAACTGACACTAAACTTAAAACCTCACACAAAGGGCCATATTGTGACTGATGTGGAACACAGAAAAAGTCTCTGTTGTAGTAGGGGCATGTTGCAACTGTGTCATGTAGTTAGAACAGAGACATGAAAGTAGGTTAAGGTATAGTCTATTTCTAAGGCATACTGTGCCTGCGTTGGAGCACTAGATAGGTCAGCGTAGAATTATGTTTAATATGTTTATCCCATACCTTTGTGGGCCTTATGAGCATTTAGTCCTGACTTTGGGTGCCCGAAGTGGAAAATGTTCCTTTCTACAGCACTCAGTCCTTGTCTTGAAAAGTTCACTGAGTTCATAAAAGATGTTTTTAAAAGATGGTGACATTCAGCTGGCCTAATTCAAGATCAAAGTTTAAAGGGAACTTGCTGCTCTCAGTTCTGCTGAGCTACAGCCCACACTACACCCCATACCTTTGGTTTTTACAAAACAGAGGGAAGCGAGAAGGGATTCTTGCTTTGAGATCTCATTTTGACGTTTGCTGCACTGATTTGATTGCTTGCTTTAAACATTGGTGCTGTGGCTTCTCCAAATCTAGTTTAGAATATCACTGACCATTTGGATTTGTTGCATCATTGATGGACTGGGACTTGGAGAGGGGAGTTGATAAAATTGTGGATTATGGGTTAGAGTGAAACACTTGCATCCATTTCAAAGCTTTTTTCTCAGAATTGGATTAGTATTATATAGGCTGCAGAATAGCCTGCACATTTGTTAACAGTTTGATTCTAGTGGAGCCTATTAGCAGGACAGATCTCATTCTCTCAGTCAGATAGGGCTGAATATAAATTATAGATTAGTTTAAAATATTGCCCTGAATCATGCATGGATTTGCAACTTCTATTATGAAGGCTTGGAATACGTTAACTGTACCAGTATCGAACTGTTGTGAATTAAAATAAGTGATCTCAATGATTCAGCTGAGTACGACTTATACGTACAGATGTCAATGGTGATTACCTGACAGAAAGTCATTTGGTTTGTGCACTGAGACATTCAGACCCTGCAAGGCCAGATTTAATCTCCAAGTTTGAACTTACTGTCTGATCTCAGATGATGCAGCAGTTTGGATGCTATGATTGAATTCCCCTCTCAACTATGATCCCTTAATATCAGACTTAGCTCGTCATTGATGGACTCCATGGAGAAGTAGCACTCGTTCCTGGTATGCAAAGAATGTTCCCTAGATTGCGACAACAAATGCTGCCTAGCCCCTACAGTTAGGAAAGGAGGGTAACAACGGAGAAAGACTAAACCCTAATACAAGTATTTATATTGTGTACAGTTATGCCAAGCATTCCTTGGAGGAATGTGATGTGGGATAGTAGCAGGGTGAGTTAAGGAGAGAAATGTGCCATTGGTTAGATGGGTGGGAGTTGTTACTGGCTTGGATTATTGCCCATGATGAAACTTAGCAGAGGCCCATATCAAAGGGCTTTTTTACTGATACCCTTGGTGATGGGCCTTTCAGACAGGATTGACAAATTGAAAACCTGACCCTTGAATGTTAAGCCAGGTATTCCAAACTATCTGCCATAGCAACTCTGTTGATTGTATGTGATTGCAGTTAGAATCCCGAGAAGCCTTCCAATGTAACAAATCCTGGAAATCTGAAATCTAAATAGAAAACACCAGATCTGTTGCCAGTCAAGGAAAAAGACAGGAGAATGTTTTGAATTGTGACCCTTCACCAGTGGCAACAGGGTCTCATGTCATTATTGACAGACTGCTGTCTAGATGTCTTTCTGCAGAATATGCCAGCTCGTTCAGGTTGAGCTCAATCCAAACGTTGCTTGTCCCATTTTTGATGATCTTCATTGGATGGGGGGTGATGGGAGGAGGGAGCAGATTATCCTTTTAATAGTAAAGTTTAATTCTCAATCACAGCAGAAATCCCTGTTATTTAAAACACTAAGATGTTCGGTTGGTGCAGATAGCTTTATAACCATTGTCGTTTGTCAGGTTCTGCATCAATGTGATGCTTAATGGATTTAAGGATTAAAACTCAAGCCTGTCCTTTACTACATTTAATTAGTATGCAGAGCAGCAATTGCACTAGTTAGAGAAGTGAACAGGATTAGCTAGAAGGCAATACCTCTGATAGTTTACCAAATGATGACTGTGTTCCAGTTGCCAAGATTCAATCGGGGCTGCAGGATTTGACTCTCAATTGGAATGCATTCAGATGTGAAAACAGAGCTGGCCCAGTGCGCGGATGGCCTTGCAGTCAAACACTTCACCAATATTCACTGTACAAACCTGTGTGTGTTGTGAGTGGGGTGGGGGCATGATAACCTTTGGTGTCCAACTGGATGGTGAACAGTGCTTGTGGAATTGTACCTCAGCAAGTGTTAGTGTCCTCAGTAAAGGAAGGAGAGACAATTTGGAATGTGTTAGGGGCAGGGAATATTTTTGTTTAGAGTAGGTAGTGGAGGATGTTTGTTAGATTTCGGGAGTAAATTCATTTTAAGTAAGTCCTGGAAATACTTCCTGTGACACTGTCTTTCTGTTCCATCCCAGTATGTACTGGCGGCAGTATCCAAGTGTTGGGGAAATAGTGCAAAGACATATTATATCAGGTAACTTTATTAAATTAATCGGATTGTAGTATTGACTAATAACCAAATCCCAGTCCCATCATTGAAGCTTTGAGACTATGACCCCAGGGCCATCAACTACTTCACAATCCTTGCTTTTTAAATATATAAATGTGTTAATTACACTTTAACATAACACATCATTATAAGAGCATTTTCAGTTATTACATTGAGGTGCTATAAAAGTTGAAGGCATTTTATAATGTTATTGAAATTGATTTTTTTTTTTGTTTCCATCCCTATTACTGGTTGTGCATATCAGAGCACTCTGTGTCACTGCTCAGTGACTCAAAGTGAACTTTGCAAATTGTAACTTTTCTCACAGACATTCCTCTCAGAATTTAAATCACAGCCTTGGAATGTCACCTCCAGTAATGTTTAATGATGCATCAGCCTGTGTCATCTAATAACTCAAAACTAAATGTTTTGACATCATCGTCCACTCTTGGATAAATATTGATCGGGCAGATGGGGTGTGTGTTTTGTAAAGTTTGTATTGCATGGTTATTGTAATGTTGAATGTGTCTGAATGAAGCTGTTCAAACTACTGTTGTCTTCAGAATTAATTTTAAAAAAGTCAGCTGGCACTATGGGCAACTGTAAACCACAACCTGTTTTCTATAAGTGCTGTAAGTAAATGCTTTGGTAACCTGGAGTTCCAATAATCAGAGGAGAACAGAGTTTACTGGTATAGCTTTCTGACTTAATTGAGGTGACTAGCTGGCTGTAAAATCCTGCATATTAAAGAGTATATTCATGACAAAGCCAACCATCCTGTTTGTGGGTTTATTTCATTTTTGCCTCTCTCCTATTAATAATCTAGAAACACAAACACAAGCAACTTAGACTCCTTTGAAAAAAGTATATTCTTTGCTGGAAAACGGTCTTTGTTAGCTGATGCTTAAGGGTCCCATGGAAAGTCTTGAACTTGTTGCAAATGGGGCAAAGATAGACAGCACAATACCAATGTGTGAACTATGCTCTTGTGAATGTTCTGGATCTGTTGATGCAGCACACTGGCATGATGGGGACCTGCCCTGAGATAGTTTGAGGGTACAGTGAGATCTTTATACCTAGCCCATGGTGTTCCTAAACTAGGAATGAAACAGGGGCTAGCACTTACTGTCTTCAACTTAATAAGCCCAAATTTGTAAGAATAGTCATATAAAGGTCATACTGCATGGAAACAGACCTTTCATCAAACTAGTCCCACCTGCCTGCATTTGGCCCATATCCCTCCAAACCTTCCCTATTCACTTACTTATCAAAATGTCTTTTAAACGTTGTGTCTGTACCAGCATCCACAACTTCCTCTGGCAGTTCATTTCACACATTAAACACTGTAAAAATAGCTGTCCCTCATTGTCCTTTTTAAATTTTTCTCCTCTCACCTTAAAAATATGCCCCTCATGATTTTATGAACTTCTACAACCTCCTATGCCCCAGTTAAAAGAAGTCCCAACCTATCCAGCATATTTTTATAACTCAATTCCCAGCAATGTCCTGGTAAATCTTTCTTGAACCCGTCCAGTTTAATAATATCCTTCCTATAATAGGGCAACCAGAACTGCACATAGTACTCTAGAAGAGGCCTCACCAATATCCTATACACGATGTCCCAATTCCTATACTCAAGAGGTTTGAGCAATGAAGGCAAGTGTGCTAAATGCCTTCTTAACCAATCTGTCTGTCTGTGACACAAATTTCAAAGAATTATGTATCTGAATCCCTAGGTCTCTCTGTTCTATAACAGTACCCGAGGCCCTACTTTTAACTCTACTTTGAACACCCTAGTGATCTACAACACCACCTAGGGCTGAACCATTAATTGAAGAAGGCCTGCCCCTTTTTGTTTTACCAAAATGCAAAACCTCACATTTATCCAAATTAAACTCCATCTGCCATTCCACCGCCCATTGACCCAATTGATCAAGATCACTTTGTAATCTTAGATAACCCTCTTTACTGTCCACCATGCCTCCTATATTCTCATCCAAATCATTTGTATAAATGGCAAACAGAAGTGGACTCAGTATCAGTCCCTGTGGAACACCAGTGGTCACAGCTCTCTGGTCCAGAGGACGGCTCTCCACCACCACCTCTGTCTCCTATTGTAAAGCCAATTTTATATCCAATTAGCAAGCTCACCCTGAATCCCATATGATCTAATGTTACTAATTAATCTATCATGTGGAACTATATCAAAGGTTTTATCGTCCAAGGAAACAATATCTGCCCCTCTGCCCTCATCAATTTTTTTTGGTTACTTCCTCAAAAAACTCAATCAAGTTTGTGAGACACAATATTCCTCGCGTAAAACCATGCTGACTACCCCTAACCATTCCTTGCCCGTCCAAATACTTGGGATAAAAAAACAAATAGCTCATATCACTTTCAGCTGTATGGCAAACAGCTAGTGACCATTGTCCTGTATGGGACTGCAGGAGCTGAGTCTGAATAAGGTGAAGGGTTAGGGGAATTATGTGAGCAGCCAAAAGAACAATGGAAGAACCATACTGGGATAGGGTTCCAGGGAGGTTGAAAATATCGGGATGAGAGAAAGAAACCTGTAGCAGCAGGAAGAACAAAATTTGCATGACATTTCTAAAACTTTAACAATGAATTATTTTTGACACATGGTTGAATTTGACTTTAAGACAATCACTAAATAGTGGACAGCGTGGTCCTGACAATAGTAATGTGATGAACAAGCGGTTCATCTGTTTTTGGTGCTGGTATTGGCCAGGGCATTAGGATGAATGATACTGTGTTTCTTCAAAATATTGCCACAAAAATTTTTACAACCGACTCAAAGGGCTGGTGAGGCATTTGTTTTAATATTAGAAAAATGGCATCTCTGACAATCCACAGCCACCTTGGTACTTCACTGAACTGGCAGCTAAGATATTGGACTAAAGTCTCAGAAGTGGAGCTTGACCTCATAATCTTCTGACTCATAGTGCTATCTGTTGATGTTTGATTTATAAGTACCACAGCATGATGGACATATAATCTGCTGGGGGTCAGGCATCAAAGAATCACATATCATTTGGAAGGTGGTAGTGAGTGGCACCTTCTTGACCACCAAAACTACTTTTCAATACAGGAAAAGACCAAAGGACTTCACTGGAGCAGTTAACATACATAACAGGGCCTTCTTGAGGCAACCTTACATGTAACTCTTTCATTATTTAACATCACATCATGGTGCTGGCTGAGAAGAAGCAGAAGTGAAATCCAACAGTGGGATCAAAAGTCAGCCCCAAACCAGGAATTCCAGTGTTTGGCTCCTTCACAACAGGGAAGGATGATATCGGGTCATTGTCATAGAGTGGTACAGTGCAGAAAAGGCCATTTGGCCCATCAAGTCTGTACCAACATAACTGTGACTAAGGACTCACTAATTCCAATTTCCTGCACTTGTCCCATATCCTTAAACGTTATGATATTTCAAGTGCTAATCCAAATTTTTTTTTAAAGGTTGCAAGGTTTCCAGCCTCCACTACATTCCCAGGCAGTGCATTCCAAATTCCCATTACCCTCAAAGAGAAAAAGCTTTTTCTGAAATCCCCTCTGAATTTCCTGCCCCTTACCCTAAAACTGTGCCCACTCATGGTTGAACAGCTGCTCTCTTTTCAGCCTGTCCATACCACTCAATTTTACAAACCTCAATCGTACTCCCCCTCAGTCTTTACTGCTCTAAAAGAAAACAATTCAATCCTATCTAATCTCTCCTTATAGCTCAATTTCTCCATCCCATACAACATCCTGGTGAATCTCCTCTGTATCTCCCACAGGGCTACCACATCCTTCCTGTAGTGAGGTGACCAGAACTGCACATAGTACTCCAGTTGTAGCCTAACTAATGCTCTGTATAATTCCATCATTACCTCCTTGTTCTTATACTCTATGCCATGACTGATGAAAGCAGGTGTCCCATATGCCTTCTTAACTATTCTATTCACGTGCTCTGCTGACTTCAGGGATCTGTGAATAAATTACCCCAAGATCCCTCTGTTCCTCTAAGCCATCCAGTATCTGCCATTCATGAAACATTCCTTCATCTTGTTCTTCCAAAGTGCATCATCTCCAATTGTCCAAATGCCATGTGCTACTGCTGTGCCCATCTGACCAACCCATCTATATCTTCCTGTCACCTACAAACATCTTCGCTATTAACAACTCTACGAGTTTCGATTTCGTCTGAAAATTTGTTTTAACAAATACATTATTTATGTATATAATAAAGAATAAGGGTCCCAGTACTGATCCCTGGGATACACTGATGGACAGTAGCTTCCAGTCACTTGAACAGGCTCTACCACTACCCTTTGTGTCCTATTATTAAGCCAGTTTCTGATCCATCTCACCAAGTTTCCCTGAATTCCATATATTTTAATTTTCTCAGTGTCTCATGAGGGACCTTGTCAAAAGCTTTGCTAAAATCCATATAAACTACATCAACTGAACTTTCCTCATGCACACACTTGATCACATTTTCAAAAAATTCTAACTAATTTGTTAGGCATGACCTCCTGCCAAAGCCATTGTAACTATCATTGAATAACCCATGCCTTTCCAAGTGGATATTAATTCTCTCCTTCAGAATTTTCTCCAATAGTTTCCTTTTCATTGATGCGAGACTCACTACATTAACCATTCTCCAGTCCTCTGGCACATCCCCCGTGGCCAGAGAGGAATTAAAAATTTGTGACAGAAACCCTGCAATTTCCTGCCTCACCTTCCACAGCAGCCTGGGATGTAATTCATCCGGGCCAGGGAATTTATCTGTTTTTAAGCCAATAAAGACTCCAATGCTTACCCATTTCCTATATCAAACTGCAAGTTCCTCACAGTCCCTTTTCCTGAATTCTGTACCCACGTTCTCCTTTTCCAGAGTGAAGACCAAACAGGAGTATTCATTTAACATCCAATATTGTGCAGCTTCATACAAAGGTTGCCACGTTGTTCACTAATGGACTGTACTCTTTCCCTGGTTAACCTCCTTTTAGTGTATTTGTTAAATATCTTAGGATTGTCCCTAATCCTGTTCACAAGTCCTTTCTCACCTCCCCCCCACCCACCCCACCTTTTGATCTTCTAATTACTTTTTAAATTTCCCTCATGTACTTCCTATATTTCACTAGGGCCATGGCTGAATTGCTCCCTTTTGGATTTGCTAAATACCTTTCACTTCTTTCTCATCCAGTCCTGAATTGTCCTAGACATTCATGGTTCTCTGAACTTATCTCTCCTATGTTTCCCTTAAAAGGCTACATCTTGGACCTGTACACTCCACAGTTCCTTTTTGAATGCCCCCCACTGCTCTGCTGCAGACTTAACCGGAAGGAGCTTTTCCCAATCAACTTTAGCCAGATCCTGCTTTATTTTAATAAAATCTGCCTTCTCCCAATCCAAAGCCATCTTTATCACGCTACCTTTTACCTTGTTCTTAACAACTTTGAACTGTACCATGCTGTGGTCACTATTGCTAAAACATTCCCCTACTGCCACATCAAACATCTAGCTGGCTTCTTTCCCCAATGCCAGATCCAGCTCTGCACCTGGGCCTTCTGCATAAGGATACAAAAATCTCCACTGAATACATATTCAAGCAATCTGCTCCCTCTAAATCCCTAACACTATGACTATCCCCATTTATGTTGGAAAAGTTGAAATCCCCCTCGCGTAATTACCCAATTATTACACTGGCACACCTCTATCAACTGTCTACATATTTGCTCCTGTCCTTCCCACTGACTCTTTGGGGGCCTATAATACATTCCCAATAAAGTGGCCACCCCCTTAACATTCCTAAGTTTTACCTGCAAATCATTTGAGGACCCTTCCGAGAAATCAGCTCTCCTTATTGCATGCCTCACATTTACATGGAAGTGCTGAGGATCCGAAAGAGATTGCGAGTACAAGGTCACCCGCAGTACCAATACTCCTAAAAATTTTGACTCACAAGCAGAAGATACATCTTGATAGAACCTTGAACATAACAAAATACCTCAAAATACTTCCTAAAAGTATTGAAGTTTGACTTCAAGCTACCAACGGAAGCAAGTGATCAAACAATAGTTTTTGAAGAATGTCTTAAATCAGGAAAGAGAAGTGGAGAGGTGGAAAGAATTAGTGAAGGAATTCTAGAGCTTCTGATCCAGGCAGTTAAGGTACAGGGTGGTGCACTGTATTTCAAATGTGCAATGGACACAAGTATTATAGACCTTGGAGGATTTTAGGTTAACCCGAAGAAGATTACAGAGATATAGGGGGTGAAGCCATAGATAGCCATTTGTAAACAAGACTGAGAATTTTACATATGAGATTTGCTGGACCGGTAATGCAAGTCAGCGTGTGCAAGGACCATAGCATTTTAAAAGTTAGGAAATGGATAGCAGAGCTTAATAAGAAATCAGGTATGAGCACGAGTAGGTCATTCAGCCCCTCAAACCTGCTCTGCCATTCAATAAGATCACAGCTAATGTGACTGTAGTCTTAACTCCATTTTCCTGCTTGCTGCCACCCCCCAAAAAAAAATTCAGGTTCCCTTGTCTATCAATCTTTTGAGATATTGAATTCCGGTTCATGTAGAGTGGAAAATGGGAGGCCAACCATGATAGTATTTGAATAGTCAAAACAAAAGATGATAAAGACACAGACAAGAATTTCAGCAGCAAAGGATCTGAGTCAGGGGAAGAAACCAATGATGTTATAGAGATAGAAATAGACAAACTTAGAGCTCGAGTGGATATATGGCTAAAATTTCATTTCACGGCTAAGTACAGAACCAAAACTGAAAACAGTCTGGTTCAGCTCCAGACAGTCAGCAGAAAGGAAGATGTTGCTGGCACAACTTGTTTTAACACTGTCCCAATGATGGTTGAGAAACACGTCCTCTATTCACTAAAGTCAACGTTTGAGATCAGGCAAGTAAAACAGGTCAGAGATGGCCTTCCTAACCTAGGACTACACATTAGGGCACCAACAGCCTCAGATTTCATACCATATTTGAGGTAGGGAACATAAGCAAGAGGCCAGGTAAACAATTTAATTATTCCCAAATCCACACAGAAGAAATTTGGCATCTTAAAATGAGACTGAAAGGTTTTGCTTTTTTAGTTTGTCATGAAAAGATAAGCTAGCCTCATTTTCTTTTATAATGACATTACGTATTTGAGGTTACAATTATTGTTAATTTCACCATGTTCTTCCCTTGTGACATCAGTTCCCAGACTGTTGGGTTTTATTGGTTGTTTTCTCGCTGGTCTCAGCTCTCCTACTGGTACCGGTTTCTGTCACCTTTAGGTGGTTAACCTGTTTACTTCAGCGACCTGCTAGGTTTCCATTAGCTACTTAGTGACTCTGATTCTGTCACTCTTTCAGTAAACTGGTGACTTTCTGAAGAACGTATCTTTCCACTTTTAGAATTGCATCTTTTAAGAAGAAATAGTATACATTCGCTGAATCATAACTTTTTCAAAACCAGCTTGTATTTTACTTAGTACATTTAGAGTAGTAAAAGGCTTAAGGTACTTCAAAAGAGTATTATCAAATACACTCTGACACTAAGCCAAATAAGGTGATATTAGGGCATTGACTAAAGAGGTAGCATTTAAGGTGTGTCTTAAAGGAGGAAAGAGAAGGAGTGAGGTTTAGGGATGCGGCTCCAATGCTTTGGCACCTGAATGTACAGCTATCAAAGTCACAAGCAAATCAGAATTGAAGTAATGCAGAGATAAAATAGTAATGCAGAGATTTTTTTTCTGATGAAGGGTCTAGGCCCGAAATGTCAAGCTTTCCTGCTCCTATGATGCTGCTTGGCCTGCTGTGTTCATCCAGCCCCACACCTTGTTATCTTGAAGTAATGCAGATATTGTGGAGGGCTGTATGGCAGGAGGCAGCTATGGAAATAGCAAGAGTGGAGCCATTGAGAGATTTGGAGACAAGAATGGGAATTTTAAAATTGAAGCACTGCTCAACCAGAAGCCACGGGACTTCAGCCAGAAGAGGGATGATAGGTGAATAAGACAAGGTATGAGTTTAGATGTAAGCAGGAGACAGATGGCCTTGAGTTGACATAGGGTGGAAGACAGGAAGTCTGCCAGAGTGCAGGGAATGGTCAGGTCTAGAGGTAATAAAAATATGATTTAGTGTTTCAGCAAATGACAAGGAGTGGAGTTGGGGAGATTGGTGGTCGGGATGTCTCGGACATATGTAAGTTGAAATACTGCGAACATGCAGTTGAGAGCTCATTTTGCATAGCCCAGGTTCAAATGCAACAATATCCAGGTTTGAGCAGACAACTGGCAAGTAACATTCACGCCATATAAATGCCAGACAATGACCATCTGCAATAAGAGACAATCTGACCACCGGGCCTTGATATTCAATGCTGTTACCATTGCTGAATCCCCCATCATAAACATCTCGGGGTGGGGGTGTGCGGGGCACTGCTACCATTGACTAGAAACTCAACTGAACTCACTATATAAACACAGTGGTTACAAGAGCAGGTCAGAGGCTAGGAATACTGCAGCAAGTATCTCACCTCCTGACTTCCTAAAGCCTGCCCACCAGCTACAAGACACAAGTCAGACTGTGATGGAATACTCTCCTCTTGCCTAAATGACTACAGCCCCAACAATACTTAAAAAGCTTTATGCAATCCAGGACAAAGCAGCCCACTTGATAGGCTTCACATTCACAAATATTTACTCCCTCCACCATCAACTCTCAGTAGCAGGAATGTGTACCATTTCTAAGACGCACTGCAGAAATTCACTAAAAATCCTTACTCACTACCTTAGAAACCCACAATCACTTTCATCTAGAAGGACAAGGGCAGCAGATCCATAAGAACACCACCACCTGCAAATTCCCTTCCAAGCCACTCACCATCCTGACTTGGAAATATTTCACCATTCCTTCACTGTCACTGAGTCAAAATCCTGGAGTACCCTCCCTATGGGCATGGTGGGTCAACCTACAGAACATGGACTGCAGCGGTTCAAGAAGGCAGCTCATTTACACCTTCTCAAGGACAACTAGGGACAGGTGGTAAATACTAATCTAGCCAGCAATGCCTACATCTGATGAGTGAATTTTAAAAAAAAAAAATCAAGGTTGCAAACAGTCCATTAGAAAGGAGAGATGGTAGCTAGGGAAAGAATTTGTGCAAGGGACTGAAGACCGTGGCCTTGGTCTTCCCAATCTTTGGTTGTCAAAATGTCAACTTGTAGTTTACTCATTATTTTATACATTGCTTACAGTCATCACATACAATTGCAATAAAAACAGAAAATGCTGGAGAAACTCAGCAGATTTAGCAGCATCTTTGTCGCTCTCTTTACAGGTCCTGCCAGACCTGCTGAGATGCTCCAGCATTTTCTGGTTTTATTTCAAGTTTCCAATATCTGCAGTATTTTGTTTCTAGTACACTACAATCGCAGTTTGCTGTGTGATTGATCACCTTCTGGCCACTTCTTCTCTGGCTCCCAGTTTTTTTACAAATACAGAATTATTTTTGCCTTTTCCTTTCATCAGCATCATCTGGTCAGTGCTGCTTAGAACTTGCTTCACGCTCTTCTTTCTCTCCGTCTCCTCATTATGTTTAAATCATGATTGCTGATAAATTGACCATTGTCAAGGAACTACTGTAGGACATTTTCACCCTGGGCACGAAAGCCTATTAAACATCTAACTCTCCTTGCTCTTCCCTTCCTTTTTTAATCTGTAGGCTTTTATAAACTGAACTGCTTCCACATACTCCAATACTGTACTGAGGAAATGCATCCTTTCGTAAGAGACGTTAAATTCCTTAGGTATCCCATGGCACTGCTTCGCAGAGCAGGGATGTCCTCACTATTGTTTGGACTAAAGTTTGACTAGAACTAAAACGTTTGGATAACCTAATACAGATTAGATGGTTGGTTTGCAGAACACCGCCATTCAGTCTGCAAGCACAGCTCTGACCTTCTGGTGCCCTATTCCCCGATTTTGTTTACTTTTCTTTGCATGTTATGGTTATTCTCGCTTTCTTTCAGCCAGTGGCACATTTGCCGGCACTTTTTTTTGTTTCTTCACCATCTCCATTCTCTTTAACCCTGGCAGACTAATACTTCTGTCATTCAATCTCCCTTGTCTTCCACCCCACCACTGCCCTTCCTTTATCATTGGATCTTTAACTTTTCCCAGTTTTCATGAAAGGACATTAACCTGAAATATTAATATTGTTTCTTCTATCCTTTTGATTACTGCCTGACCTGTCAAGTATTTACATTTTTCAGTCATTTAAAGCATCTAATCATGATCACTTTGTTATTTATGGGATCTTGCTATATATAAATTGGCAGCTGTGTTTTACACAATACAATAGTCACTATGTTTCAAAAATACTTTGCATATTAAGCACTATGGTACAACTCAACATGCAATTATTAGAAACAGGAGCAGAAGTAAATCATCCAGTCCCTCGGATCTGCCAGCCATCCAACAAGATAATAACTGATACGTTTGTGTTTTGGATTCTATATTCCCATATTAAGCAATAACCCTCACCTCCTCCACCTAACAAGAATCTATCTATGTTAAAATATTCAATGACTTCACTTCCACCACTTTCTGAGGCAGACTTCCAAAGTCGTACACCCTCTCAACCTACACAATTCTCATCTCTGTCCTGGAAGGGCGACTCCTAGTTTGTAAACAGTGCCTCCTTGTCCTGGACTGACCCACAAGAGGAGACATCCTTTCCATGCCCACCTTGTCAAGATCATTCAGGATCATATGCACATTAATCAGGTCACCCCTCACTCTTCTAAATTCCAGTGAAAAGAAGCCCCGCCAATCTAACTTTTCCTCATAAGACAACCTGGTTATTCCAGGTATCAATCGAATACACCTCCTAAGAATTGCCCCCAATGCATTTACATCCTTAATGTTTTGAAAGGTGTGATAGAAATGTAAGCTTTGTCAATCCTGAAAGCACAATGCACCATGTGTAGTAAACTTCAGAAAAAGGGTGCAAGTAGCCTACAAAGGTCTTACCAGTAGATATTTTGGTTTGTTGAATATAACAGGATTTTAGACAGTTTGCATTTTTTGAACTGTGTTATGTGAGAAGGTTTCACTTTTTCCTTCCATTCCAAACTTTTCTAATCTTTCTCGCTCTGACTCACATGACCACACTAAAGATAGAAAAGTCTAGATTTTCTGAACAATGCCACTTCTTTGTGTTGTGAAGAAAGAGCTCTGCATTTCTGGCAGAAGACTCTGACCAGGCCTCTTTGTCAGAAATGTGAAGTGTACTTTAAATCTGACAGGTCCCTGATGGTGCAGGATAGCAGGGAAGGCAAATGACACCCTCTTTTCCACAGCAATCAGTTGCCATATTCTGTTAATTTAAATGTCCAGCGTCTCAGCCAACCACTTCAGCAGGACATAAGGTAAATTGTGAGGTTAAGGGGCCAGGGCATTAGAGGATATCATACCTACTGGGGAAGAGTTCCAATGCACAAGGGTGTATCAAGTCTTAGGGAGGTTATTGGATACCAGTGGTGTGGTGCAGGTACTAGGGATTTGGGGTCTGTCAGATCCTGGGATCTGTCTGGTCCCAGGGTGGTTTACAGTGGGAAGGGGTTGTCCAGGGCAGAAAGCAGGATGTTGGGTGGAGAATGGTATCAGTTCCATTCTTAGGGACTATGCTGTCAAGTCTAGGGATGGGGGATTCTGTATCCCATGTGGATTGAGAGCTGTTGTGTCCTCGGCGGAGATAGTGGGTCGCAGAGCGAGATGAGGTGTTGAGCGTACAGAGTTAGTATCTGGTAGTTGAGGGTATGTTTTGTAAGTTGGGGGATCAGTTGAATAGTTACTCAGAAATTAGATTAAGTTTTCCTAATTTTTCCTTAGTAAATGTTAACTGCAGCAGACACTCTGGAATCACTAATTTAAATGGACACTTTCAGAGGGTTCCAGGTGCTGGGGAATTACTGATCGGGAGTCTTCAATTTCCGCGGCAATTCCCTCAGAATCTGCTATGTCAAGGATTCCGCAGGGTCTTAATGCAGAAATGAGTATCTGGCTATCAGAAAATCTGGGCCAAAAGTTTCCTGGTTAGTGTCCAGTTTTGCTGTGTTATAACCCTATCTGTACTTTCTAGCTTTTCCTACTATAACTAAGTTCTAATATTAACTTTTAAAAGAATTATCAGAATCACTACAGTGTGGAAGCAGGCCATTCAGCCTATCAAGTCCACACCGACACTCCAAAGATCATCCCATCCAGACCCACCCCGATCCTAGTAACCCTGCATTTCCCATGGCTAATCCACATAGTGTGATCCACATGGGTGATTTAGCATGGCCAATCCAACTAACCTGCACATCGTTGGACTGTGAGAGGAAACCGGAGCACCCAGAGATGGAGAGAATGTGCAAACTCCACACAGACAGTCAGCCAAAGCTGGAATCAAACCCAGATCCCTGGCGCTGTGAGGCAGCAGTGCTAACTACTAAGCCACCACAGGATTCTGTGTAAAATCCATGATTCAGTTACCTGCCCCAGCTGGGGCATCAGCCTTGGTGACAACAGGAATTAGCACAGATCCGGATTGTCAACTGATCGGTCATCCCCATGCTACAGAAAACTAACCAAAGCTAAGAGGCAGTTTAACTCAGTGACGTGGCAACAGGTACAAAAGCGACCAGTCAAAAAAGTTACAATCTAGAGGGAAAAACAAGGGGCCAGAGCTGTAAAGCCAAACCGTGCAGGCCTGTGTGAGGAGTTGACAACTAGAGCTCGAACAGTGAGATTTGAGAAAGGATTGCTACCAGAGAGGAGACACACCATAACCATGGGGACACTGTCTGAAGCAAAGAACAGATAACTGTGACTGGAGCAGTAAAGGTTACTGGAAACCTTCATTTCTGATGAAGGGTCCAGGCCCTAAACGTCAAGCTTTCCTGCCTCTATGATGCTGCTTGGCCTGCTGTGTTCATCCAGCTCCACATCTTGTTATCTAAGGTTACTGGAAGACCGTTTTCAGCGAGAAGCCATTTCACGAGTGTCCAATTGGTAGGGTACTATGAGGAGACTGTCCAGAAGAAGGAACCAACCCAACTCTGTAACTCAATCAAAGATTTCAGCTCCTTCCTCACCAAACTATCTTACAACAGCTCAGAGGGGTTTAACACAGTCAGAGTTTGGAACTGCTGGCTTGAGATTCAAATACCCCGAGTCTAGCCATGTCGCTTGCCACATTTCTCTCTAACTTTAACCTAATATCTAACTTTCATTCCTAACCTTCTGACTTGTCTGTCAGGTTTAAGTGTCAGGTTAGGGTAAAAGGGGGATTTTGGGTGAATAGCTGGTGGTTTTATGAGTCAATACAGTGTGGAACTGAAGGAACACAGCAGGTCAGGCAGCATCAGAGGAGCAAGAAAGTCGACATTTCAGGTTTACATCTCCTGGTGGTTTTAAGAGCTTGCATCATTGCAACTCTTAGAATTTTGTAGCACACTTTTCATTAGTAATAAATAACTATTTCTCTTTTACGTAAAACAAATGGTATCAGAAGTCTTCATAATAAGTATATCTCTGGCGTAGTAAAGTGAGGAACATGTCATTTGGGAGGACTTGTTATGATAACTTCACAAAATTTTCATCACATGTTACGGACCCATGGATCTCCACTATGTGTTCGTCTGTGTGGTTAATTCAGTGTCTATGATGGCAGATGGCTCTGTGGCTGTAAGCAATCCATGGGATTCTTTGTCGACATGATGCTGGGCTCTGAATTGTGACATTTCAACATATGCAAGACCCTAGTCTGCTTGCAGTGGAATCGGTGATTCTACTAAAAACCTGGGAGTTAAAATGGCAGCAGAGAAGGGGAGTGGGAACAACAGGGAGATCAAACACAGCAATTTGTCACGCAGCTAGGAAAATCCCTCATCCACATTCTTCTCCAAGGGCTAATGAGACTTAGTAACAGCAGGGTGTGTATCAAAATGAAATTGAGATCTTTTGATGGAAACAAGGTTGAAACTACTGAACAAAAACAGAAGTTGCTGGAAGAGCTCAGCAGGCCTGGCAGCATCTGTGAAGAAAAAATCCGAGTTAATGTTTCAGGTCCGGTGACCCTTCCTCAGAACTATTCTTCCAGTTTTGAAACTACTGAGTAATTTCTATAAATATTTCTGAAAAATCTTCACTGACATACTTTTGGTAGAGAGTGCGCTGAGATGGGATAAACAGATTGGTTGTAGCTCAAAGTCAGAAATTGGGCAAGGAAGGATGATGCAGCAATAGAGAGGCCTCTTAGACATTTTGTTCATTTAAATTATTTGTTATGAGCAGAAAACAAAATTAAACCAATTGAGTAAATACCAGCATACACTGTTTGAATGGACAGATGTTATTTGCCATCTCTTTTTCTTTCCAAGAGAGCCTTTGGAATTCCCTTCCTCAAAAGACGGTGGATACAGAATCTTTAAAGACAGAGGTGGTTGATTCTTGATTACCAAGGCGATGAAAGATTATCGGGGACATGCAGGAATGTAGAGTTGAGATTAAAATCAGGTCAGCCGTGATCTTATTGATGGGCGGAGTAGACTTGAAGGACTGAGTGGCCTACTCTTGTTCCTTGTTCATATATTTGCATACACAACTGAAAAAGCACACGAGCTGTCAGTGCTGCAAGGGCACTGATCTGGCTGTGGATGAGGAAAAGAAGGTGCAAGAGGTGCAAGTTCCCAACTTGAAGAAGGCAGCAGGTGCCTGATATAAAGGGGCTGTCGTTCAGAATAACATACAACATGTTAAAAGACTGTGAGTGCAGCACAATCACATTGGAGAGACTTGCAATTCAGCATAATTTGACATGATGAAACGATCGATAAATACGTTTTCAAGAACTGTTTCCTGCAACTGACGACATCGACCACATTATAAAAGTCACCCACACGGCAGAATAAATATTGAGATTAACTGCACCTGCCAAAAATCTCAAATGTCATCAAGATCTTCAAAGTGCAAAAGGAAGTGAGAAGGGAAGGGGGGGTGTCATAGGGCACACTACAGAAACCTCACCAATTTCAGCAGCACATGTTAAATTAATGCAATTCATATATACAGAGTGAAGTTTCCTCTACATTGTCCCATCAAATATTCTCAGGGCAGGGGCAGCGGGGGTTAGATACAGAGTAAAGTTCTCTCTACACTGTCCCCATCAAACAGTCCCAGGTCAGGTGCTGCACAAGGTTGGATAAAGAATAAAGCTCCATCTACACTTTCAAAATGAAAGTAAAGCTCCCTCTAGAAGCTGAGTAAAGTTTTATCTAGAGATAGTAGGAACTGCAGATGCTGGAGAATCTGAGATAACAAGGTGTACAGCTGGATGAACACAGCAGGCCAAGAGCATCAGAGGAGCAGGAAGGCTGACGTTTCAGGCTCTAGGCCCGAAATGTCAGCCTTCCTGC
>JAHRHZ010000145.1:606956-652517 GCA_024137785.1 Ginglymostoma cirratum
TGCTTGGCCTGCTGTGTTCATCCAGCTCTACACTTTGTTATCTATAAAGTTTTATCTATACTGTCTTAATCAGACACTCCCAGGACACGTATGGCATGGGGTTAAATACAGAGTAAAGCTCTCTCTACACTGTCCCTGTCAAACACTCCTAGGTCATCTACAGCATAAGAGTAAAGCTCCACCTACGCTATTAAACTGAAAGTAAAGCTCCCTTGACACTGACCCCATCAAATCTTCCCAGGACAGGTACAGCACATGGTTCGATACACAATCAAATTTTCTCTACTCTTTTAAACTGAAAGAAAAGGTCTACATCCAGTTTAAGAGAGTTGGGAAAGTTCCCTTGACATAGTCCATATCAAACATTCCTGGGATAGGGACAGCATGGGGTCAGATACAAAGCAAAGTTTCCTTTACTTTTTTAAACTGAAAGCAGAGTTGGCTATCATTTTTTAATGTAGAAGTAAGATGAAAGTATAGCCCCCTACTGGCACTGTCCTCATCAAAAAATCCCAGGATCAGTACAACACAAGGTTAGATACAGAGTAAAGCTCCCTCTACAATGTCCCCCATCAAACAGTGTGGGGGCAAGTACAGCATGAAGTTAGATACAGTATAAAGCTTCCTCTACGCTGTCCCCATCAAATACTCCCAGGACAGGGGCAGCATGGGCTTAGATACGCAGTAAAGTTCCCGCAACACTGTCCCCATCAAACACTCCCAGGAGAGGTACAGCACAGGGATTGATACAGAGTAAAACTTCATCTACACTATCCCCGTCAAACACTCCCTGAACTGATACGTCGCATTAGGTATTACGCTCCTTCCACACAGGGATATAATGGGATACAAAATGAAGTAGAACAGAATAGCGGACAAAAACACATACCTCCCTGATACACTCAATGCTTTTTACGCACGATTCAAGCAGAATGCCGGTGAAAGGATGTCACCAGCTCCAACAGTCCCAGGCTCACCTGTTCCCACAGTCACCGCTGCAGATGTCAGATTGGCCTTCTTGAGAGTGAACCCAAGGAAAGCGACTGGCCCAGATGGGGTCTCCAGCCATGCACTTAGATCCTGTACAGGCCAGCTAGTGGGGGTATTCGCTGACATCCTTAACCTCTCCTTGCTACAATCTGAAGTCCCCAAATGCTTCAAGATCATTCCAATACTAATGAAAACACATTCAATGTGCCTCAACGTCTACCGCCCGGTGGCTCTGACCTCCATAATTACAAAGTGCTTCGAGAGGTTATTCATGGCTTACATCAACTCTAGCCTCCCAACCTGCCTAATCTTTTGCAATTTGCCTACTGATGTAACAGGTCCATACTGGATGCCATCTCTCTAGCTCTACTCTCATCCCTGAAACATCTGGATAATAAGGACACCTAAGTCAGGCTGCTACTTATCAACTACAGCTCTGCATTCAACACTATAATCCCATTGAAACTAATCTCTAAACTCCGATACCTAGGTCTCTGTTCTACCCTCTGCATCTGGATCCTCAACTTCCTGATCCACAGTCTGCAATCAATGAAGATAAACAACAGCACCTCCTGCACAACAATCCTCAACACTGGCACCCTACAAGAGTGTGTACTCAGCCCCCTACTGTACTCCCTCTACACTCATGACTGTATGGCCAAATTTTGTCCAAACTCCATCTACAAGTTCACTGACAACACCACCGTTGTAGGCCAGATATCAAACAATGACAAGACAGAATACAGGAAGGAGATAGAATGCTTGGTGACGTGGTGCAAAGATAACAATCTCTCCCTCAAAGTCAGCAAAACTAAAGAGATGATCATTGACTTCAGGAAACAAGGAGGAGAACTGGCTCCCATCTACGTCAATGGAGCTAAGGTGGAAATGGTTGAGAGCGTCAAGTTTCTAGGAGTGATGATGACTAACAATCTGTCCTGGACTACCCATGTTGATGCAATGGTCAAAAGACACTAAGTGGTCAAATGCCACTACTTTCTCAGGAGGCTAAGGAAATTCAGCATGTCCACAAGGACCCTCTCCAAAGTTTGTAGGTGCACCAGAAAGTATTCTATCCATTTGCATAACGGCTTGGTACCGCATCGGCTCTGCCCAGGACTGTAAGAAATTACAAAAAGTTGTGAACACAGCCCAGATCATCACGTAAGCCAACCTTCCATTCATTGACTCAATCTACACTTCTCGTTGCTGCAGAAAGGCAGCCAATATTGTCAAGGATCCCTCCCACCCTAGTTATAATCTCTTCGAACCTCGTCCATCAGGTAGAAGATGCAAAAGCTTAAACACACATACCAACAGGTTCAAGAACAGCTTCTTCCCCGCTGTTATCAGGATGTTGAATGGACCTCTCAAATTTCAAATCTATATGCTGATTTTACTTTTAGTACACCTTCTGTGTCGCCGTAGATTTGTATGCCTCACTCTGTTCATTCACTTTATGATCTGTATGTCCTTGTATGCTATGATCTGCCTGTACGGCATGCAAAACAAAACTTTTCACTGTACCTAGGTACAGATGACAATAATAAATCAAATCCTGTATTATTAGACTGAATCTGTAGGAATAGTAACACAATGATTGTTGCTGGTGAGTAACCATAACTAATGACCCCTAAACTCAAATCTCATCATGCCTACTGGTAAGTTTGAATTCGAATAATTAGCAAAACCGAGCCCTAATGGCACAAAAGGAGATTGTTTGGTCTATCGGTTCAATACTAGCTCTTATAAACTAACTCTGATTCTTTAAAGTAATTCAGTCAGTTCCCATCCCTTACTTCCCTCTGGCCCTGCAAGTTTATTTCCTTCAAGTGCTTGTCTAATTTTCTTATAAAATCATCAATTATCTCTGCTTTCACCACTCTTGTAGGCAATAAGTTTCAGGTCATTACCATGTACCACCAAAAAACCTTTGTCAGGTGAAGTACAGCGCTCTGAAAGCTTGTGATTTTAAATAAATCTGTTGTGTTACAACCTGGTGTTATGTGCTTTCCAATTTTGTCCACCCCTGCACAACATGAGCATCTCCGCATCTTGTCTAAACCAGCCATAACTTCGTATGTCTCGATCAGATGTGCCTTCAAACACCTTTTCTCTAAAGAGAACAACCAAACGGTCTGTGACCTAGTATTGCAGCTAAAATCCCTCTGCTTGGAGGGTTGGTGTGGACTTGATGGGCCAAATTGCCTGCTTCCACACTGTTGGGATTCTAATGATGACTTTTTGAACTAACCCTAGGAAGACACTCCACAACCATCCCTCAGAGATAGAGGGATGTCGGTGAGAGGAGGTGTAGTCTAGGTAGCTGTGGGAGTCACTGTGTCAGCGCCGCCTTGTGCTCTCACGAGGAGCTTGAACAGTTCATCAACTTTATTAACTCCTTTCACCCCAACCTCAAGTTCACTTGGACCATCTCTGATACCTCTCTCTCCTTCCTGGACCTCTCTGTCTCCATCTCTGGTGACTACCTCGAAACTGATATCTATTTCAAGCTCACCGACTCCCACAGCTACCTAGACTACACCTCCTCTCACCCACCTTCCTACAAGAATGCGATCCCCTACTTCCCGTTCCTCCACCTCCACTGCATCTGTTCCCAAGATGGGGCGTTCCACTCCTGAACAGCCCAGATGTCCTATTATTTCAGGGACTGTAACTTCCCCTTCAGTGGTTGAAAATGCTCTCAACCGCATCTCGTGTTTCCCGCACCTCTGCCCTCACATCCTTCCCCACAACAAAAATAAAGACAGAATCCCCCTTATCCTCACATATCACCCCACTAACCCCGCATTCAATGTATCATTCTCCGCCACTTCCGCCACCTGCAATCTGACCCCACAACCAAGGATATATTTCCCTCCCCACCTGTATCTGCCTTCCATAGGGACCGGTCTCTCTGCGACTCCATAGTCTGCTCCATACTCCCCAGTAGCCCCACCTGGCACCTTTCCCTGCAACCACAGGAAGTGCTACACCTGCCCCTATACCTTCCCCCTCACCTCCATCCAAGAACTCAACAAAACCTTCCATATCAGACAGACGTTCACCTGCACATCCGCTAATGTGGTCCACTGCATCAGCTGCTCCCAATGTGGCCTCCTCTATATCGGTGAGACCAAGCAGAGGCTCAGAAACCACTTTGAAGAGCACCTGCGCTCTGTTTGTGACAAACGACAACACCTTCCAGTCGCGAACCATTTCAACTGCCCCTCCCACTCCCTGGATGATATGTCCATCCTGGGCCTCCTCCAGTGTCACAACGACGCCACCCAGAAACTGGAGGAGCAGCACCTCATTTTCCCCCTTGGCAGCCTACAACCCAATGCTCTCAATGTGGACTTTACTAGTTTCAGAAGTTCCCCACCCCCGGCCTCATCCCATGACCAACCCTCCCTCTCATCCCCGCCTCCGTGACCTGTCCATCTTCTCTCCCACCTATCCGCTCCTCCCACCCCACTGACCAATCCCCACTACTGCCTACCTGCACTCACCTATCACCATCCCAATTACCTTCCCCAGCCTCACCCCTCCTCTTTCTATTTCTTTCAGAGCTCTCTTCCCCCTCCCCCATTTCTGAAGAAGGGTCCCAACCTGAAACGTCAGCTTCCTGCTCCTCTGATTCTACCTGGCCTGCTGTGTTAATCCAGCTTCACACTGTGTTACCACAAACATCCCTATCCTCCATGAATCAGTAGTCCAACACTTTAGGACAAAAAACAAGGTTGAAATATTTACAACTATCTTCAGTCAGAAATGCTGAAAGGATGATCCATCTTAGTGTCCTCAGAGAAATGCTGAAGGCACTGTATACAGCAAAGGCGAGAAGTCCCAAGTGTTGTGTTCCTGAACTATCTTCACTTCTAGCCAATCATTTCTATGACAGCCAAAACAGAGCACCTACTGGACAGTTTGGAAAACCCCTTCCAGAAAACAGAATGAAACCAATCCTGCCAGTTCACTCTCACCAGCAAAGTGATGAATGATATTGTAGATGGTGCTGTCAAGCCACACTAACTTAGCAATAACTTGCTTATCACCTCCAAGTTTGGGTTTTGCCAGGATCATGTGACTACAGACATAATACAGCCTTGGACCAAAGAGTTGAGGTGTGTGTGGCGTCCTCAACACAATGGCATCGCTGACCTTAATATGCTGTCAATAATTCCTTACAAAACTGCAGGGTGTTTACTAGTGCTGTTGGTGGGGGTATAAACTAATTTGGCATGGGCATGTAGTGGAGGACCAATAGTGAGTGATGCACAGACAAATGTAAGATGAAGGCCAAGTCAATCTTGCAGACAGAATATATATAGTGAAGTTGGGACACAGAGAAACTCAGCAAGGTTGGATCACATTTGTTTTAATAGAAGGAATCTTGCAAATAAGGCAGTTGAGTAGAGAGTGCTGATTAACATGCAGGATAAACATTATTGCTATCAAAATATGAAAAGTAATCAAAGTATCGAAATATATTAATTATTTACCTTGCCTGTAACAACAGAATATGAATACTTTTAATATTTAAAATGAAAGCAAGGATGGCAGGCAAGTCATATGCAGGAAAACATATATCCTCCTCACTCATTAGCCAACCATTTTTAGCAAACGAAAAATTAAAAAGGCAGTCACTGGGAAAAAAAGTGAAGACTAATTCTAAATGAGAAGTTTGCTTTTGTACTTGACTGGGTTCATAAATCTTTTGTTTGAATGTGACCTCCCTTGAGTGACTTCAGAAAAACTACAATGCATGGCTTTTGTCTTTGTCTGAAAGAAAAATAAGGTGATAATGTAATTATGTCCAAGAACGCTTGCCTCATCCCTTTAAATCCATAGAGAATTGACATAACAGCTTAGGTTGACTGCAAAGATCGTGGAATGTATAATACCTAATATATTATAACTTTTTAAGTATGCGAACTATTATAATGTTTGGCTAAATTAACCCACTCTGCCTGAAGCAGAATGGATAGATCCTGTTTTTTTTTAGATAACTATGGACACAACGGTTTCTAGCAACTTCAAGAATTTGTGAACCTGTCTGCAGACTTTCAATGTCACAGCACTGTGATGGACTGAAATCGCTTTGCCCTTTTGAAAAAGAATCATAGAATCCCTATAGTGCAGAAAGAGGCCATTGGGCCTATCAAGTCTACACTGACACTCCAAAAAGCATCCCATCTAGACACACCCCATCCCCATAACCCCACATTTCCCGTGGCTAACTAATCTAACCTGCACACTACAGGGCAATTTAGCACGGCCAGTCCATGTAACCTGCACATCTTTGAACAGTGGGAGGAAACCAGAGTGCCTAGCAGAAACCCATGCAGACACAGGGAGAACATGCAAACACCACACAGTGATTTCTGTTTTAAAGATATTATGAGACTATTTTATTGGACTGTAAAATTTCTTCAGGACTTGTGAATGAGGTAGGATTGTAATCAGTGGATATGTAAAATTAGATCAGAAAAACTGATTAAGGCTGGAAGAGAGACAGACAGGAAAAACAGAAGCAATTGGGAATTGGAACAATGTGTCTTGGTGTAAAGCAGAAGTATACCAATTTGGTATTAATAGACGTTTAATGAAAGAGAGGCTTAGATGAGAGTAGTAACTTGATAACACTCTTTTGCTGATGTTTGTCCCGATATAAGAGAGCTGAATTTGACAGATGAGCCATCACTTAAGGCCTTGGGGTCAAGTGTGAAAAACAAGAGAAGAATTCAAGGTTTTTGAGAAGATTTGTAGCTCGGGTCGTTGATGCAGTTGTTGATTTGCTCCCCAAGCTGGGTACACAAGCCGTTGGTCCACTTCAGAACCATAGTCTCACTGACGGATACACCGACATGCAGTCTAGCAAAAGAACTACAAAGGAAACTGAAACACCTAATAGACCCACAAACCACTCCATCCACTCTGCCCAAGAATTCCTCAACATCATCAAGGTCACCAGAATAGAGGACAAGATCATGTTCTCCTTCGACGTGATAGAATAGAGGAGAGATCATGGTCTCCTTCAATGTGACTGCACTATTTACTTCCATAAACATCCCCCTAACTAAGGAAACACTAGCGTCGCTACTATACAGACGAGGGATACAGACACCCAACAACACCAACACCACCACCAAAGACAGCACCCTTAAATTGCTGGATCTGTGCTTCACAACCCACTTCACCTTCAAGGTATACGGACAAATCAACAGAACACCCATGGGAATCACCAATATCAGGATTAATAGTGGAAGTTGTAATACAAAGACTGGAACGGACAGCCCTTCCCGTCATCCAACCAAAGCTATGGATCCGCTATGTGGATGACATCTTTGTTATTATCAAATGCTCTAAACTGGAGGAAACCCATCTATTCATAAACAACATCCGCACCAGCATGAAATTCACCAGGGAAGAGGAGAACAACAACAGACTTCCCTTCCTGGACGTAATAGTCAAACGTATGGCCAACGGTGAGCTCCAGACCAGCGTACACAGGAAGGCCACCCATATGCACTCAACTACAATAGCAATCGGCCCAACACTCACAAATTCAGCTGCGTAAAAACACTGTTCAAGTGAGCCACAACACACGGCAGCACCCCGGAACTGCGCAAAGCTGAGGAAGAACGTCTTTAGAAACAACAGTTTCTCAAAAAGTGTTGTCCGCTGATACCTATACAACAGACCACAACAGGAAGACACAACACATCCAGAGACACTAGTTACCCTACCATACATTAAGGACATATCTGAAATGACCCCAGATTACTCTGCCCCCTAGGAATCATGGTAGCCCACAAACCGACAGCTACACTATGATAGCTACTGATGAGAATAAAGGATCCAACAACCATAACTAACAGAACCAATGTTATTTACAAGATACCATGCAAAGACTGCAAAAAACATTACAAGGGGCAAACTGGAAGGAAACTAGCCATCAGGATTCACGAACACCAACTAGCTACCAAGACACTTGAGCAACTATCACTCATTTCAATACACGAAGACAAAGAGGGACACCAATTCGCCAGGGACAACGTAGCCATCCTAGGGCAAGCCGAGCAAAGACATGCACGAGAATTCCTGGAGGTCTGGCACTCAAACTAGAACTCCATCAACAAACGAGTAGAGCTGGACCCCATATACTAACCACTAAGAAGCAATCCGGAAGTGATGCCACTCACCCCAGCAAACCAAGACACATAAATAGCAAGCGGACAGAACACCAATGCTTCACTGGAGGTGCATCGATGATGTTACCTAGTATGGTGACGAAACGTCTGCGAACAAACTTACCAGTTTGTCGAGCAAGTCAACAACCATAAGAAAAGAATTCACAGATCTTTTGATAAGATCATGAGAGTCAAGAATGCAAGACATGGTATTGGGATACCATGTAAATGTGCAGGTAAACACATTGATACCTGCTAAAGTAAGCAAAATCAAAATATAAAGGAGGAACATTTGAATTGGAATAATTAGGATCTTGGGAGTTAGAACACTTAGTGAGAAGTATCCTCAAGGTGGATAACTGGATAATTTTAAGCCTATGTATTTTAATGCTATTGGATGAATGATCTGCAGGTGGGGAATGGGAGAATATCAAACTGAATTAAGGATGGAAAATCTGAATCGATGTTATTCAGACATTACGAATAAAGGGTTATAGGCTATTATACTTAATGAGGGGAAATACAGTTTGTAGGAATACTGGAACAGAACCACATATCAGCTTCTGTTTCAGTAACATCTGTTCATATCAGTTTAACCTTAATTAAACTGTGAATGGGAGATTACATAAGTCACTCTTTGCTGATAGGACTATACCAAGGGGGTAAGACTAAATCGACTTCCATCTCTGGCAGGCACTTATTCTGTGACAAGTCACAACAAGTCAGTGTAGCTCAATGGGAGAGCCTCTTGCTTCCCAAAAATGGCTGAATAATCGGAGATATTGGCAACAGCTCCCCCTGCATAGTTTATGATATTGAAGGCACAGAGTTAGGGAGGAATCCTAAGTGTAGGAGGATATGACCTCACATGTGGATGGATCTGGAGAAAAGTCAAGGGAGACCCTTGAACTGATTGGGCAGCAGTAGAAGATGGAGGAAGGATAGCAACCCAGGAATGCCTGCCTGAGGAAAATTCAGCCCAAGTGGCAGAACTTACACAATGAGTCAAGGCTTTTAACTGAGCACAGGGCAAGAGAGTGATTATTTCTACTGACAGCCAGTTTGCATTCTGACTGATTCATGGTTACATTGAGACCATGGAAACCAAAGGGGATATGTAACATCTCAAGGCCATGTGATTCCAAATGAAATGTTAATCAGAGTTATTAGAGGCCATAGAAAAACCGTGGGAGCTGGCAGTGACTAAAATCAAGGCACTGAGGAAAATAGACATACCAGAACAGTTAGGAAAAAGCCTGGCAGATAAGGCCATGAGGGATATGACCAATTATGAAGGAGAGGAGTTTGTAGCAGCAGTAGAAGACTTACTTGTGAGAGAGGGTATTCCTGAGGTTAACCTCAGGGGTATGTAAGGAACCAGCCATAGGAGAGTTTTTATTTATTAATTCGTAGGACATGGGCATCACTGATGGCCAGAATTTATTGCAGGAGATGGTAGCGAGTTGCCTTCTTAGACTGTTGCAGTCCACATGCTGTAGGTTGACTCAGAATGTCCTTAGGGAAGAAATTCCAGGATTTTGAACCAGTGATAGTGAAGGAATGGTGATATATTTCCAAATCAGGATGGTGAACACCTTCCAGGGGAAATTTCAAGTGATGGTGTTCTTATGTATCTCCAACCCCTATCCTTCTAGATGGAAGTGGTTATGGGTTTGGAAGGTGCTGTCTGAGGATCTTTGTTGAATTTCTGCAGTGCATCTTGTAGATGGTACACACTGCTGCTACTGAGCATCAGTGATGGAGGGAGCGGTTGCTTACGGATGTGGTGCCAATCAAGACAGCTGCTTTGTCCTGGATTGTGTGATTAGATTGGGAAAGGTGGGAAGCACACAACAACTCGATGGTGTATGGAGAAGGGACAGGAAGGTTGTAACTCTCCAAACCAATCTGTTTGCAGGATTTTGCTACACACTACTCCTAGTTGGACAGCAGTAGTGTAGGAGGCCCCAGCAGTAGATGTGGACAGTAGCACAAGCCTCCACAAGGAGCAATAGTCCAACAGCCATGAGGAGGAATCAGAGGATAGATCAAGGAGCAAAATACCTCGCTATCAATGATACAGTTTAAAGCCAGTTGAATTTGTTTGCTATCTTTAAATACGCGGGATCCCACTTTGAATAAACTGATGAACAAATAAACTTGCTAGTCACTGCAGTTGAGGAGGATGGTTGAACTTCCACTTCACACAGAGACATTGTTCAGGGTAGTGCAGGACAGGCTGCTCAATATTCCAGAGGTATTGATCTTCAGGCGTGACAAAGAAGATTAGAAAAGATGAGTTGATGTCACAATATTGATCATGGAGTCACTTACTGCAGTAATATCTTGGAAAACTCTTTAATTGAGAGCATGGAAGCAGAATGTAAAAACAAAATGGGGGCAATCACATTGTTGGAAATGTACTGTAGACCACCAAACAGTTAGGGAGAGATAGAAGGGCAGAGATGTAGGTAACTTTCAGAGAAATGTAAAAATACTAAGGTAATGATAGAACATAGAACATAGAACATAGAACAATACAGCGCAGAACAGGCCCTTCGGCCCTCGATGTTGCGCTGCCCTGTGAACTAATCTAAGCCTATCCCCCTACACTATCCCATCATCATCCATATGCTTATCCAAGGACTGTTTAAATGCCCCTAATGTGGCTGAGTTGACTACATTGGCAGGCAGGGCATTCCACGCCCTTACCACTCTCCGAGCAAAGAACCTGCCTCTGACATCTGTCTTAAATCTATCACCCCTCAATTTGCAGCTACGCCCCCTCATACTAGCCGACGTCATCATCCTAGGAAAAAGACTCTCACTGTCCACCCTATCTAATCTTCTGATCATTTTGTAGGTCTCTATTAAATCCTCTCTTAGCCTTCTTCTTTCCAATGAGAACAGACCCAAGTCCCTCAGTCTTTCCTCATAAGACCTTCGCTCCACACCAGGCAACATCCTGGTAAATCTCCTTTGCACCTTTTCCAATGCTTCCACATCCTTCCTGTAATGGGGCGACCAGAACTGTACACAATATTCCAAGTGAGGCCGCACTAGCGTTTTGTACAGTTGCAGCATGACATCACGGCTCCGGAACTCAATCCCTCTACCAATGAAACCCAACACACCGTATGCCTTCTTAACAGCACTATCAACCTGGGTGGCAACTTTCAGGGATCTATGCACCTGGACACCAAGATCCCTCTGCACATCCACACTACCAAGAATCTTTCCATTGACCCAGAATTCTATTGACCTATTATTCTTCCCAAAGTGCATCACCTCACATTTATCTGCATTGAACTCCATTTGCCACCTTTCAGCCCAATTCTGCAGTTTATCCAAGTCTCTCTGCAACCTGCAACCTTCTTCCACACTGTCCACCACTCCACCGACTTTAGTGTCATCCGCAAACTTACTAACCCATCCACCTATGTCTGCGTCCAAATCATTTATAAAAATGACAAACAGCAGTGGTCCCAAAACAGATCCTTGTGGCACACCACTAGTAACCGGACTCCAGGCTGAATATTTTCCATCAACCACCACTCTTTGCCTTCTTTCAGAAAGCCAGTTTCTAATCCAAACTGCTAAATCTCCCTCAATCCCATGCCTCCGCATTTTCTCCAATAGCCTACCATATGAAACCTTATCAAAGGCTTTACTGAAGTCCATGTACACCACGTCAACTGCCCTACCCTCATCCACATGCTTGGTCACCTTGTCAAAAAACTCAATGAGGTTTGTGAGACACAACCTGCCCTTGACAAATCCATGTTGACTATCTCCAATCAAATTGTTGCTTGCTAGATGATTATAAATCCTATCTCTTATAATCCTTTCCAAAACTTTTCCTACAACAGATGTAAGGCTCACTGGTCTATAATTACCTGGGTCATCTCTACTGCCCTTCTTGAACAAGGGCACAACATTTGCAATCCTCCAGTCCTCTGGTACTAAACCTGTAGACAATGACGACTCAAAGATCAAGGCCAAAGGCTCCGCCATCTCCTCCCTAGCTTCCCAGAGAATCCTCGGAAAAATCCCATCGGGCCCAGGGGATTTATCTACCTTCACACCTTCTAGGATTGATAACACCTCCTCCTTACTAACCTCAATCCTTTCAAGTCTAATAGCCCATATCTCAGTCTCCTCCTCTACAATATTCTCCTTTTCCTGAGTGAAAACAGATGAGAAATATTTGTTTAGCACCTCTCCGATCTCCACAGGGTCCACACACAACTTCCCACTTCTGTCTCTGACTGGCCCTATTCTTACCCTAGTCATCCTTTTATCCCTCACATACCTATAGAAAGCTTTAGGGTTCTCCTTAATTCTACCTGCTAATGACTGCTCATGTCCCCTCCTTGCTCTTCTTAACTCTCTCTTTAAATCCTTCCTAGCTAATCTGTAACTCTCCATCGCCTCATCTGAACCATCTCGTCTCAATGTCACATAAGCCTCCCTCTTCCGCTTAACAAGAGATACAATTTCTTCTGTAAACCAAGGTTCCCTTACCTTATCACTTCCTCCCTGCCTGACAGGGACATACCTATCAAGGACACGCAATATCTGTTCCTTAAACCAGCTCCACATTTCGATTGTCCCCATCCCCTGCATTTTGCTACCCCATTCTATCCCTCCTAAGTCTTGCCTAATTGCATTATAATTGCCTTTCCCCCATCTATAACTCTTGCCCAGTGGCATGTTCCTATCCCTTTCCATTGCTAAACTAAACGTAACCGAATTATGGTCACTCTCTCCAAAGTGCTTACCTACCACCAAATCAAACACCTGGCCTGGTTCATTACCAAGTACCAGAACCAGTGTGGCCTCCCCTCTTGTCGGCCCTTCGACATACTGTGTCAGGAAACCCTCCTGCACACATTGGACAAAAACTGATCCATCCGACGTACTAGCATTATAGCATTTCCAGTCAATGTTGGGGAAGTTAAAGTCTCCCATAATGACCACCTTGTTCCTTTCACTCCTGCCCAGAATCGTTTTGCCGATCGTCTCCTCCACATCCCTGGAACTTTGCAGAGGCCTATAAAAAAACTCCCAGCAGTGTGACCTCTCCTCTCCTGTTTCTGACAGTGATAGTGGGGATTTCAACATTAACTGGGACAGACGAAATGTGAAAGGCTTAGAGGAGCAGAATTCTTAAAATGTGTGCAGGAGAGCTTTTAAAGCCAGCACATAGTGTTATGGATCAGACCAAACCTCCTGCAAATATATCAAGGAGACAGCCTAGACCCTAACATTTATCTTATTCAAAGGCAAGTGTAAGGTGCTGTCTTCTAGATATAATTTGACTGGTCACTCTACTGAGCTTTGAGCAAAACACACTTTATTCTTACCTCTAGTTAAAATACAAACAAAAGAAAGAAGAACTCGCATAACTTTAACTCTATTGGAAAACTTAACAGAATAAAAGATTATCTAACTATGAAATAGTAACTGTTCCAATATAGTAACACCCCATGAACACCCTCTTGGCAAAGGCAAAGTTGGTAAAACAGATTGCTCACATGCTACTCAGGCAGCAGAAAGATAAACCAAGATTTTAGCTGTAAAAGAGACAAAGTTCTGGTAGAGAGAGAGAGAAAGAGAGACAGCTTCCACAGCCAACTTAAAAACCCCAACAACTGCCAAAAACTACACTAAAACTTATGGTTCTGTGGGAGCCTGACTCCATCCATTCATGCTGCTTCTATTGTTTCAACTTTTAAAAAAGAACCCCGAAGGCCTCACAAGCTGTGTACGTTATTGGCTTTGAATAGACCGTTTGGTACGTGTAGCTCAAAACCTCTCTTAAAAAATGGGACAAATACAGCTTTTAAAGCCATACTATTGCCACAGTAGGAAGTCCTACAAGAGAAGAGGTGCTTTGTCCATGGTCAGGAGCTACAAAGGGTGGACAGTACGTAAGACCATCAGAAATAGTAACGGGTGTAGACTCTCGAGCCTGCTCCATCATTTATTAGAATTATGGCTGATCTTACATTCCTCATATCCATTTCCTTGTCCATTCCCCATAATCCTTGGTTCCCCTACTGATTAAAAGTCATCTCAGCCTTAAATGTACACAAGGAGTCTGCCCGTACAGATCTCTGTGGTAAGCAGTTCCAAACACACTCAACACTCTGAGAAAAGAAATTCCTCCTTATCTTAGTCTTAAATTGGAGCCTCTTTATTCTGAGTTTATGACCTCTGGTCCTAGATTCTCACATGTAGGGGAACATCTTCTCAGCATTTACTCCATCAAACCCCTTAAGAATCCAAAACAAAAACAGAAGTTTCTGGAAAAGCTCAGCAGGTCTGGCAGCATCTGTGCAGAACATATCAGGATTAACGTTTTGGGTTCAGTGACCCTTCCTCAGAATTGATGGAAGATGTTGGTTTATATGCAGAAGATAGAGTGGGGGAAGGGGGTAAAGAGTAAATGATAAGTGGGGATACAGCCCAAAGAGAGAACAGCAGTTGGATTGACAAAGATGTTGATAACGATCTGGCTAGAAGGATGACTAGCTGTTAATGGGAACTATTAATGACTAACGATTGTGTAACGGCAGGCTATGTGATAACAAGGCCTGGTGTGTGGAGTAAGGAGCTAGGACATGGGAGAGTTCAGGCCCTAAAATTATTAAACTTGATATTGAGTCCAGAGGGCTGCAGGGTCCCCAAGTGGAAAATGAGACGTCGTTCTTCCAACTTGTGCTGACCTTCACTGGAACACTGCAGCAGTCTGAGACAGAGATGTTGGCCAGGGAACAGCGCAGTGTGTTAAAATGGAAGGAATCTGGAAGCTCAGGGTCTTCTTTGCAGGCAGAACATAGATGTTCTGCGAAGCAGTCACCCAGTCTATGTTTCGTTTCCCCAATGTAGAGGAGATCACATTGTGAGCAGTGAATGCAGTAGACTAGATTTTGGGAAGTGCAGATAAAATGCTGCTTCACCTGGAAGGTATGTTTGGGCCCTTGGATACTGTGGAGGGGGGAGGTAAATGGGCAGGTGTTACACTTTGGCAGTTGCAGGGAAAGGTACTATGGGGCTGTGGGGGGGATGTTGGGAGTGAAGGAAGAATGGACCAGGGTGTCCTAGAGGGAATGGTCCCCACGGAAGGCGGACAAGGGAGGGGAGGGGAATGTGTGTCTGGTGGTGGCATCTCGCTGGAGGTGGCAGAACTGGCATCTGATGATCTTCTGGATGTGGATACTGGTGGGCTGGTAGGTAAAGACAATGGGAACCTTAACGCTGTTGTGGCAGGGAAGAGGGTGGGTTCGGGGCGAAGTGCGGGAGATTGGCTGGACCTGGTTGAGGGCCCCATCAACAATAGTGCTGGGGGATCCTCAGTTGAGGAAGAAGGTGGACATTTTGGAGGCTCCCTTGTCAAAACTGGCCTTGTCAGAACAAATGCAATCGAACTGGAAGAATGGAATGGAGTCTTTACAGGAAGCAGGGTGCGAGGATGTAAAGGCCAGGTAGCTGTGGGAGTCAGTGGGTTTATAGTGGATATTAGTGTCTGTTCTATCCCCAGAAATGGAAACAGAGATGTTGAGGAAGGGAAGGAGGGAGTCAGAGGTAGACTAGATGAAAGCAAGGGCAGGGTGGAAACCAGAAGTGAAACCGATGAACTTTTCCAATTCCAGACAAGAGAAGGAAGCAGCACTGATGTATCATTGATATATTGGAGAAAGAGTTGTGGGTGGGTGCCGGAATAGGAATAGAACAAGGAATGTTTCATGTAACCCATGAACAGACAGGCATAACTGGGTCCCATGCAGGTACCAGGGCCAGCCTTAAGAATCCTGTATGGTTCAATGAGATCACCTGTCATTCTTCTAAACTCCAGTGAGTAGACTCTCAACCTGTTTAGCTTTTGCTTGTAAGACAATCTCTCAGTACCAGAGATCATCCTAATGAACTATCTCCAATGAAATAATATGTTTCCTTAAGTAAGGGGACCAAAACTGCTCATAGAACTCCAGATGTGGTCTTACCAGTGCCTTGTACAGGTACAGTAAGGCTTCTTTACTCTCGTACTTCAACCCCCTTGAAATAAGGGCCAACATTCCATTACCATTCCTGATTATTTGTTGCACCCATATGTTAGCTTTCTGTGTTTTCTGCACAAGTACTCCCAAATTCCTTTATGTTTCAACTTTCTGCAGTTTTTCTCCATTTAAATAATATTCTGTTACTTTGTTCTCCTTTCTGTTACTTTGTTCTCCTTTCCAAATTAACAACTTTACATTTTCCCACATTGTACCCCATCTGCCATTTTTTGCCCACACATTTAACCCTATCAATATCTGTCTGTAAACTGTATGTATCTCTCTCGCAATCTTCCTTTCCACCTATTATTGCGTAGTCTGCAAATTTGGCTACAGTAGATTTGCTTCTTTCCTCCAAGTCATTAATATATATTGTAAACAGTTGCAGTCCAGCACTGATCCCAGTGGAACCTCACTGGTTAGTGGGTCACCAACCAGAAAAAGAAGCCTAATTCCCACTCACTAGTTTCTGCCCATTAACCAATTCTGTATCCACGTCATTACACTTTCTCCCCCTCGGCTCTTATTTTATGACATAACCTTGTCAAATGCCTTCTAGAAGTTCAAATACAACACATCTGCTGGTTCCCCTCTATCCAACCTGGTTGAGACATCTTCAAAACTCCTATGAATTATTCAGACATGATTTACCTTCCCATAAATATTGAGTGTAAATAGTTGTGACCCCAGCACTGATCCCTGTGGCATCCACTAGTTACAGTTTGCAGTCCTGAAAGTGATCAATTTATTCTGATTATCACGTTCCTGTTAATGGCCAGATTCCTCTCAATGCTAATATGTCACCTTCAGCACTTTTTATGTGGCACCTTATTGAATGCTTTTTCAGAATCCAAATATATTGTATCTACCAGTACCCCTTTATCCACCCCTTTTATTGCAACACAAGGAACTCTAATAAATTTCTCAATCCTTTTTCCACAAAATTATTGAAACATTCTACTCCTTCCTTGTTATGGATGGATTCTAGCCTTTTCCTGCAGACAAATTTTATGCTAACTAAGGCACAGTTTCCAGCTGTTTCCCTCTTTTCTTGAATAGTGGTATTAAATCTGTAGTTTTTCAATTTGCTGGAACCTTTCCAGGATCTTGGGAATGAACCACCTCACTTAAGATCCCTGTACATAGATGATCTGGTGCAAGGGACTTGTCAACCTTTAGTCTTCCCTATATTGCTTCTCACGTGTTGTGATTGTTTTCAGTCCCACCTCCTTCTTAACTGCTCAATCTTTTCTTGGGGAAATATTTTGTGTTTTTTGCTAAAATGTTGCAAAGTAATTGTTCAGTCATTTCCTCATTTCCAATTACTAATTCCATACTTTTAGAAGCCCAGCAGTTTGCTTCTATTTTTCTTTCAAGTTTTCTCTCATAATCTAATTTCTCCCTCTTTTGTTTTAGTCATCCTTTCCTGGTTTCTAAAGTTTAACCAATCTGGCTTGCCACCAATCTTCACAGCATTGGATGCCTTTTCTTTCAATTTGGTGCTGATAATAACTTCATTTATTAACTACAGATTGTGCATCTATCTCAGAGTCTTCTGCTCTCAATCGAACATACTTTCATAGTGAGTTATGAACTACATCCTTCAATGTCTGCCAATGCTTCTCTAATGCCCTAATGTTTAACTTATTATCCACTTTATCAACTCTTTCATCACACTCTTGTAACTGTCTATAAATTTGGGGCACTTGTTTCAGGCTCAGTTTACTCACCCTAAAACTGAATGTGATTTTCTAACATGTTATGATCAGTCTTCCCTAGAGATCTACTATCAGTCATTAATTAGCTTCGTCTCTTTACATATTTCCAGCTCTAATATAATCTGTTCACTCATTAGTTCCAGAATGTATTGTTCTAAGAAATAGTCCCGAGTTTACTCTATGAAACCATCTTCCAGTTTATTGCTGCCAATTTGATTTATCCAATTTGTATGAATTAAAATTATCTACGATTATTGCCGTACTTTTCTCACCAATTCCCAATATTTATTGATTTATATTCTGTCCTACAGTGTAGCAACTGTTAGGAGGCATATACATGGCTATCAACAGCGACCTCTTATTTCTTTTTTCTTATTTCCTATTTCTTATCTTAACCCAAATTGTTCCTAGGTACTGACCTTCTGAACCAAGACCATTTCTCGCTACTGCACTGAACAATCCTTGATTACCACTTCCTTTTCTTCCATTCTGTCTTTCAGATATGTTAAATACCCTTGAATATTCAGGTCAGAATCTTGCTCACTTGTAACCATTTCTGTTATTTATATTTATGCTATCAATTCATTTATTTTGTAATGGATACTATTTATTCAGATAAAGAGCCTTAAATTTTGTCTTTTTACCTATTTCTCTACTCTAACCTTGGATACTACTGTAAGGTTAGAAATGCGGCAGCTAATCTACGTTCATCAACCTCCACAAAGAGGAATGCACAAACACCCAGATGAACCGTTTCTGTGATTGTGGTTGATGGTTAAATATTGGCCAGGAAATTGGACCTTCTTTGGGATCTCTTTGAAGTAGTATCGGGGTATCTTTTACATCAGTTGGATTCCTGGCTTAATATCTAACCCAAAAAACAGCACCTTTGGCAATTCAGCACACCCTCACTATGGTACTGGTGGGTCAGCTGGGATTTTTGACTGAATCCTGTAGAGACACCTGAATCTTCTGACATCGTGACTCCTGTTTCCAGGGATGGGAGTAAGATTCAGTGCCCTAACAAACATTTCAGTCAAAGGCATCATAGGCTGGAAACAGTAATTTTATTTTCTCCCGTATCTTTCAAACCTTGGAGTAATTTATTAGAAATGGTAAGATTTGATTAGTGAGAGAAGGTCATCTTGCTGTTTGTCTGAGGCTCAATCTAGGTCAGGCATAACCCATTTACTCATAGTTCCCGATATGAGTTTACATTTGCATGCACTGCAATGCACACACACACATGTAGCTGGCTCACCTTCTCAACAGACCCAGCTCGTTTGTGTGAAGAGTGGTCACCTAGATGTGGTAGTGGGCGGCTGCGGTGCCTGTAAAAGTCTGTGCCCTCAATTGCCATTATGGATGGAAGGGAAAGGGCCATAAGAATGTTGAGTGCAGGATTGTACCCCTTTAAGGAACAGTCACCACTGTGTTTCTCATTTAACTTCACAAACTGCTATCAAACCTAAATGAGCTGATGACTCATCATAATCTGCAGAAAAATAGCAGCCTGTTATTGTCAAAAGGAGGAGAATGATCTGATGTTATTCACACAGGGAGTTTCCCCACGATATAGCCACAGGCTCATCTTTTGCAAAAAAAATTGGTTTCTTTTCTGATTTAATGCTTAAGTGATGGAATTCAAGGAGGTCCTGAGGCAGAGAAGGTCAGACACTGACCTTTCACCTGCATAATCTGGGCTCAAAGCCATTGCAATGTAAAATCAGTGAGACGTAAACCTTTGTCTACAATCCTTATTGTTCCTGCCTGACCGTAGTCTGACCAGTCTCTGCTCAGCCTCTAGATGGCACTGATAACTTTCACCTTGGACAAACACAATTGGCTCATCGAGTGCCAGACAATGGCAATGTCCAACAGGAGTGAGTCAAACAACTTCACCTTAACCTCAGGGATGTTATATTGACTCCCCAAACCTCCATCCTTTTCGGACAGGGATAGGGAGGTGGGCAGTGAGCTGCTGCCCTGAGTAAATGGAGCTCTTTGTAAATGTTTCATGGGCCACTGTGATGTCCATATGCATACAGTCAATGACACCTTGGGGGAAGTCAAGTAGAGGGTGCATTATCACAGGATGTTTCCACAAATGCCAGTCCTGAGCCTCTGATCTGTACACACTGATATGTGGATAGCGCTTCCTATAACCACATCCATTGTCCTGTGTTCCCCAATCTGTGCTGTTCCCCCCTCTGCTCTTCCTATGCATGTCACTGTACTGATGGGTGTAACTGAAGGTCATCTCTCTCATTCTAGATCCAATCTAAGATATGCATTGCATGTCACCACCAAGATTGATTTTGAGTTTAATGTTGCGATTGGCCACTCACTATAAGTACTGTCAACAAATTCTGTCCCAGTGAGAAGTGAGAAAGCAGCAGTGGGCGCCAATTGTTCCAGTGTTTGCCTGACTTTTAATGAGTGAACTGATTGCCGCACAACTCATCTCCCCTTGATTTCAATCATAGGTTTAAGGGGAGCTTGCAAACCCAATGCATGTGCCATGAAATTGAAATGCTGCTTAAAATAGCACTGCAATTCACTCTTTCACATACTCCTATAGTGAGCCCATCTCTCTGGAGTGAGTTACGTTGCTCCTGCCCCAGGTAGACACAGAAGTTGATGGATTGGAGTTTGTTTTTCTTGTTGCTGCCACCTTTGCACTGATTCCAAGCCAACCCTAAACATGTGCTCCTCCATCCTTCAACAGGCTCCTGGCCAGAGCCAAAGTTCAGAGATTTGCTCAGATAAGCAGCGAGGTTCAGGGATGGAATTCCAGAAAGCCAGCTCCTAACAACATGCCATTGACTGTGAAGTAAGTAGAACTGGGGATAGAGAGGATCCAGAGTTGGAAGAGTGCAGCCATGACTCAATGACTCAATCTCACTAGATTGTAGGTGGAGGGAAGCAACAGAGAGGGAGAAGGTCAGGGCCATGGAGAGATTTTCAAATTGTTGGTCCAGAGACTGATACAAAATCCAAGCCTAACTGACCAAGAAGACTGTCTTATAATTCCTGGGATGTGGGCACCACTGGCAATGTCAGCATTTCTTGTCCATACCTAGGTGCCTTCAAGATAATCATACAAATCAGGAGTAGGAAAGAGGCTATTAAGTTCCTCAAGCCCGCTCCACTGTTAAATAAGGTCTGATCGTAATTTCAAATCCACATTTACCCCCATCCTTATAACCTTTCACCCCTTGCTTAGTCATCTACTTCTGTCTGAAGGATATTCAAGGGTGGCACGGTGGCTCAGTGGTTAGCACTGCTGCCTGCACCAGGGGTCCAGGTTCGATTCCACTCTCAGGTGACTGTCTTGTATAATCGCCTTGTGTCTGCGTGGGATTGCTCCGGTTTCCTTCCAAAGTCCAAAGCTATGCAGGTTAGGTAGATTGGCCATACTAAATTGCCCATAGTATGCAGGCTGGGTGGATTAGCCGTGGGAAATATAAGGCTACAGGGATAGGGTGGACGGGTGGAATGCTCTTTGGAGGGTCTGTGTGGACTCGATGGGCTGAATGGCTTGATTCCACACAATAGGGGTTCTATGACTATGCTTCCAACAATTTTTCCCACTCCCGTCTTTAACCATCCCAGTGCTGTTTGCAATAAATCTCCAAAACTTGTACCCCATGACACTGAAACAATAGAGAGGTATTTCTAAAGCAGCATTGAGTTTTGGGAACGTGGCAACATGGGTCCTACACATCTGCTGCCCTTGTTCATTGAGGTGATAGTGGGTGTGGTTTGGGTGGTGCTGGTGAAGGAACATTGGTTTGTTGCTGTTTTGCATCCTGTAGCTGGTACATGTTGCACTCATGTTATGCTACAGCATGGATGTGAATGTTAACAATAGTGTGCAGTCAAGTGAGCTACTTTGTCCCACATGGTGTCAAGCTTCTTGAGTGTTGTTGGACTGGCACTCAATCAGGCAAGTGGGAGTATTTCATCATATTCTTGATTTGTGCCTTGTTAAATAAAGGCAATTAGAAAGATTTGAAGACAGACTGGAAATTTAGTTTGAAAGGTAAGAGAAGCAGTGGCAGATATATTAAAAGAAATGTCTAAACTCTCAACAAAGATTTTTTCCATGGAGAAAGAATTATCCCACGGGAAACATGCACTATCCATGGTTAATTATTAAAGTTAAGGATATCATTACATTCAAAGAAAATGTTCAATGCTGTGAATTATAATGGTGGGTCAGAAGATTAGGCACATTTTTGAAACTAGCAAAGAATGACTAAAAACCAGGGGAAAACTGGAGTTTGGGAGAAAACCAGCAAGAAATAGAATAACAGAAAGTAAAAGCTTCTATGGGCTATTATGTAGATGCATTCACCGAAAAACAATGTTGATAACATTGACTGGACATATTTAGCTTCAACCTTTAAAAATGAGAATTTGCAAAGCAAATGACACTGGCTGCAGCAATACAAGGACCTGCATTTGTAAGACAACACACAGCACAAAGTAGTGAGTGAAGGAAAGGAGGAGCTCAGTGAAATGGTGCAGGTTGGGGGTGAGATAGTGCAGATGACTGGTGAGATTGTGTGAGTGGGATGGTGAGATTTTGCAAGTGGGGTGGTGAGACATTGCGGGTGGACAGTCAAAATAGTGCAGGTAGCGGGGGGGGGGGGGCGGGGGGGGGGGTCTGAGATTCAGGATGCTAGTTTTGTATTCAACTCCTTCACTCTTCACCTCAATGAACATGAAGAATGGTAAAGAAGAAAGAAAGATGCAAAAGGGGGAAACACAATGAGAGGAGCACAATACTGTGAAATATGGCACACTGTAGGAAATAACTAGGGATAACCTGTATAGAGAAGGGTTAAGAACAAAATACTGTGCAATATTGCTCCAGAATAAAGTATGCATCAATCAAGTATCAATTGTTCCCCCTTTAGCCCATAGTTTATGATTTCACATTCTGTGAATCCTTGACCTCACAACCTCTGTGGTTTGTGCTGCAACATATGCTAATGAGTTAATTTCAGGACTTAGCCATCCTCAACACCTGCTCCCTGTACCCCAAGCTTTTCCACATGATTATGTTGAGCAGTGTAGATGGTCTCTGGACATTAAATAACTATTGACTGGTTTTTTTTTACGGTCATGCAGCAAAACTTACTAACTATTTTCATCTACGGATGTATTTTGCTCTTAGTCCTACTCCTTACAGCTTGTACCAAGTTATTTCCTACTGTGAGCCATATTTCACAGTATTATGCTCCTCTCATTGTGTTTTCCTCTTTTGCATTCTCCTCGCTTCCTTATCATCCTTCATGTTCATTGAGGTGAAGAGTGAAGAAATTGAATCCAAAACTAGGGTCATGAATCTAAATAATGAGAACTATGGGGGTACGAGACTTGTGTTGTCAATGGCCTGTTTGGCGAACTTTATTAAAAGTGTGGTCAGTGGATAGGCAATCATCAATATTTAAGAAGCATATACTTGAATTAGAACAACTATGCTTTCCTGTCTGGCGCAAAGGTAAAACAGCAAAGGTGGCTCAACCACTCATTTCAAAGCACATTAGGGATAGTATTAGATGCAAAGAGGAGACATAAAAATTGCAAGAAGAAACAGTAAGCCTGAGGACTGGGAGCAGTTTAGAATTCAGAAAAAGAGGACTAAAATATTGACCAGAAGGGGCAAAATAGAAAATGAGAGTAAATATGCGGGGAACATAAGAATTGATTGTAAAAGCTTCTACGTGTGAATCGAAAAAGATTAGCAAAGAGAAGGCGAGGGAGTACATGGCGGGAAGCACAGACAGTCAAAGGGATCTCGCTGTGCATGAAAACTGGGTCCCTTCAGGTATCAGGATAGGTGAATAAAGTGAATGAGAAGTCACATGGAACACCTGCCTTTATTAGCCAAAGCACAGAGTTTAAGAGCAGGGAGGTAATGCTGGAACTGTGTAAAACGTTAGTTAAGTAACAGCGAGAGTGTTGTGTGTAGTTCTGGATTCCACATTAGATGAGGAAAATGATAGCACTGGAGAAGGTGCAGAGGAGATTTACAGGATGTTGCTTGGGCTGGGGTGTTTCAGTTATGAAGAGAGATTGTACAGACTGGGGTTGTTTTCCTGACAGCAGAGGAGATTGAGAGGGGACATGATTGAGATGCGAAAAATTATGAGGGATATAGTTGGGGTGAATAAGAGGAAACTTTTTCCCCCTAAAGGACGGATCAATGAGTAGGTGCATAGATGTAAAGTAAGGGGCAGAATGCTTTGAGGAGATAGGAGTAAAAACTTTTTTCATCCAAAGGGTGGTGGGAATCTGGAACTCACCGCCTGTAAGAGTGGTAGAGGTAGAAGCCGTCAGAACATTTAAGAAGTATTTAGATGTGCACTTGTGGCACCAAGGCATGCAAGACAATGGGCAAGTGCTGGAAAATGGTATTAGAATAGTTAGGTGGCTGTTTTTGACCAGCGTGGTATTGAAGGTAGTTTTTCTGTGCTGGCAATCTCTATGATGCTATCAGCATGCAAAGGCATTGGCTACAAATGCAGCTATTTTAGAAACGTTATGACTCTATGACAAATGTAGGTGCCTTACCATTAGAAATGAGGGAAATTATAATGAGAAGCAAAGAAATAGCAGATGAATTGAACACACATTTTGGTTGTTTCTTCACATAAAAACAGAACATGTTGTTTACCAGAATATTTAAGGAACCAAAAGTCTCATGAGAGGGAGGAATTGTAGAAAATCAGCACATTAGTAAAAACATATTGCTGATGAAATTGGTGAGGTTAAAGGATGAAAAATCCCCAGGGTCTGATAAACCACATCCCAGCTTACAAAATGAAATAGCCAAGAAATATTGCATGCGTTAATGATTATCTTCCAAAACGCTATAGACTCAGGACAGCTCCTACTGATTGGAGGAACTGTTTAAAACAGGAATGACAGAAAAACAAAAAATTACAAACCAGTCAGTCTCTCATCAGTCGTGGGAAAATGCTAGAGTCTAATACAAGAAGTGTATAACAGAATATTTGGAAAGCATTAACAGGAATGGACAAAGCCAACATAGGTTTATTAAAGGAAAATCATGCTTAAAACAAATCTACTGGAGTTTTTTTTCAGAATTTGATTTGTAGAATCGATAAGGGAGAACCAGTGGATGTAGTGTATTTGGATTTTCAGAAGGGTTCTGATAAGTTCCCACACAAGATTTTAGTGGGCAAAATTAAAGCACATGGGATAGGGGATAATATATTAGCATGAATTGAGAACTATTTGACAGACAGGAAACAGAGAGTGAGAATAACTGTTTTTCCGAGTGGCAGTGACTAATGTGATACTGCAACAAATGGTGCTTCAGCCTCAGTTATTCACGATGTGTTTCAATAAGCTGCTACAGGAAAGATGTTGTTAAACTTGAAAGGGTTTAGAAAAGATTTACAAAGGATGTTGCCAGGATTGGAGGGTTTGAGCTATAGGCAGAGGCTGAGTAGGCTGGGGCAATTTTCCCTGGAGAGATTGAAGCTGAGGCTATAAAATTTAGGTGCATGGATAGGGTGAAAAGCCAAGGTCTTTTCTCTAGGGTAGTGGAGTCAAAAACTAGAGGGCACAGGTTCAAGGTGAGAGGGGCAAGATTTAAAAGGGACGTAAGGGGCAACTTTTTCACACAGACGGTGGTGCATGTATGGAATGAACTGCCAGAGGAAGTGGTGGAGGCTGGTACAATTACAACATTTAAAAGGCATCTGTATTGGTGTATGAATAGGAAGGGTTTAGAGAGATAAGGGCCAAATACTGGCAAATGGGACTAGATCAGTTTAGGGAATCCGATCAGCAGGGAAAAGTTGGACCAAAGGGTCTATTTCTGTGTGTATAACTATAACTCTATGAACTGAATGCAAGTGCCAAATGCAACATTTCCAAGTTTGCTGACGACACATAAAAGCCACATAGGATTGAGAGTTATGAGCAGGCTTCAAGGTGATTTTGGATAAGTCGAGTCAGCAAAAATGTGATAGATGCAGGACAACATGGCTAAATATGAAGTTATATTTTTCAGTGTGAAAAAAGAAAGGAAGAGTAATATTTAAGTAGTGATATTTTCGGAAGTGTGGATGTTCAAAGGGATCTGGATATCCTTGTACACCAGTTAATGAAAGTAGACAGGCAGGTGCAGCAAGTAATTAGGAAAGCAAATGGTATATTTTAATTGCAAGAGGATTTTAGTTCAGAAATAAGGACATTTTACTGCAGTTATGCAGGGCCTTAATGAGACCACACCAGCACTACTGTGTGCAGTTTTGGTTTCCCCATCTAAGAAATCTCATACACTTGTCACAGAGGAAGTTGCAGTGGAGATTCATTGGGCTGATACCTGGGGTGGCAGGACTTCTCTCTGACGAGAGATTGGTTCAACTGGGCCTGTATTCACTTGAGTTTAGAAGGATGAGGGAGATATGATTGAAACATATAAAATTCTAACAGGGCCAGACAGACTAGATGCAGGGAGGATGTTTCCCCTGGTGGGGTAGTCTAGAACCAGGAGGAATAGTCTCAGGATTCAAGGTAGACCATTTAGAACTGAGATGAAGAAACATTTCCTCAGTCAGAAGGTTGTTAACCTGTCTAATTTGTTACCACAGAAGGTTATGGAAGCTGGATCATTGAGTATACTCAACAGAAAGGTTGTTTTTTTTTAACAGATTGTAAAGTTGAATGTCTTTGGGCAAAACGATTTTGGTTGCAGAACAACAGTTAAGACTATCTGTGACTAAGTGTTTTTTCAAAATGTAACAGTTACTTGGCTGAGACACTTTCAAGTTAACACTGCAGATTTACTTATTTTTTTCGGGGCTTGGAGGTTGCTTGTGTGCATGTTATTTTTCAAGAAAGGTAGTAATATGTGTTTATATAATTTAAATCTTTATTCATTGTTTTCACATCCCAGCTTGAGTAAATATTATTTGCAATTAATTATTCCTTTATTTGTTAAGGAGCCTTGCTGACTTGTTTTTAATACTGAACTGCCTACCGTCTAATATCTATATAACTGGCAATGTCACTTCCCTTTTAAGTTTCAACTTTGTTGTTGACCAGTGCCAGAGTGGGGCAAGAAATGGAATCCATTTACTTCTCCCAACTGGATGGTAACAAACAATATAAAAAAGGAAAAGACTAGCACCCATGAACATTAGAGATAAAAGGTACTACAGATGCTGGAGAATCCGAGATAACAAGCATGGGGCTGGATGAACACAACAGGTCAAGCAGCATCATAGGAGCAGGAAAACTTGACGTTTCGGGCCTAAACCCTTCATCAGAAACCCTCCATCACCCATGAACATTGTTCCCTGACAGAATGTGGTGTGATCCCACCTGATAATACTACAGAACCAGTCCGATCCAAAATGAACCCTGGCTTCATAGATCACATGTTTAATGCTCGCAGTTGGTTACCGTGGTGATTAGTTATTTTCACAAGACAACAACAGAACATTAAGTTTATTTCACAAAGAGAAAGAAATAAAAATGAAACAAAGCCATATACATAGGAAAATATATCACAATAAACTTAATTTTTTTTATTCAGTCATGGGACATGGGTGCTGCTGGCTGGTCCAGCATTTATTGCTAGTCCCTAATTGCCCTTGAGAAGGTGGTTCTGACTTGCCTTCTTGAACCGCTGCAATCCATGTGCTGTGGTTGACCCACAATGCCATTATGGAGGCAATTCCATTTAAATGGAACAAGACTGCAGAACTCTGTGATACAGAGGGATCTGGATGTCTCTGAATGTGAATCACATAAACCCGTCATGCAGGTACAACGTGTGAAGAGGAAGGCTAATGGAATGTTGATCTTTATTGTAAGGGAGATGGCAGATGCAGAAGCAGAATAAAAGGAGGTACAGTGCTTGGTGAGACAGGATCTTGGTACTGAGCACAGTTTTGGCATCCTTACTGAGGAAGGGTTTGTGATGGATTGGAAACAGTTCAGAGAAGGGTCACTCGGCTGAATGGAAGGACCTACTGGAGGTTATCCAAGAAGGCACTGAGCTACGTGACACTTGACTAAGTCTGGCAGAGCAGATGATGCTCTCCTATCTTTGTGTGGAGCGAGTGTCTAGGGCTGGGAGGCTGACAAGAGCATTCAACACCTGATGATGGGATGTCTGGATAGTGGAGGAGTTGGCCAGTAACTGGGGAGATGCCCCACTGATGTGGGTAATTTTTTCCCCTATGTCATATCAGCTTCCCAGTCTCCTTCCTCAACATGGTCTGCAAGATCTCAACAATATCTGCTGGCTTTGGTGAGGTAGCTAGGCTGGCTCACAATGATCCATCCTGCGTAATCCTCTGTTGGATATAGTACTGGCCTTTGGCCTGGTCGAGCGTTGCCAAAGGACTGCTCTCTCACTTGTACTTCCTTCCCTGGATCAAGAGAAGGATTCTGGCAGGATGGACCACAAATACGTCTTAGGGATTCTGAGGGCATTCACATCATATAGTTGCAAGTAACAACCAAATGTATATCAGCTCAAGGAGTCCTTGATGTTGCCCCTTTGAGTCAGGACAGACGTGTGACAAGGGCCTTATATAACCTAATGGAGCCTTTCCTGTTGCTGCCAAGGCTGGCTGCTGAGTTGGCCCCTTGGCTGATGCCCATGATTACTTATCCCGTTAACTGGGAGAAGATCCACCTTCACCCAAGGATCAAAGGGATGCAATGCCTCCCCTCCCCGTCCCCCAGTGGATGGGACAACACTGGGCTTATTGCTGGAGACGCTCCAAGCTTTGATAGCATGCTCCTCCTGTTGACCCCTCCCTACCCACCACAGGGAATCCACCTCCGCCCTGCCGAGGGTACCTGGCCAATTGGCCCACAAGAGTTTCAGTCACAACTTAGCTGCTGATTGCTGTGCCATGCTACCAGGTCACTTTAATACCGCCCCCCCTCCTGATTGTCCCAGAATTTACAGGCAGTTAGTGAACTTCTTCCAGCATTAAAGGACATACTGGGTTTCTGCAAGAATATCTGATACGCCTCGGGGAACGTCACCAGGAGCTGCTGAGGAGTTTATATGTTTGATGGTGATACACGTAAATTACAGATCCTCCCAGAGGACATGCACCAGGGACTTACCTTACCTCCAGTTGCAATGGCAAATATGCAAAATTGTGGCTTTATCAATTTAACACTCTCTGCAATGAGAGGCAATTCAAAGGTCTCATCCTCTAATCTTCTCTTTCATTTATTCTCACACTTTTCAAAACCTCAAAGTAGCTTAATGTGCCACTGAATTCTTTTGAATGTTATGTGTGAAACACAGCAGCCATTTTACACACAGCAAGATCCCAGAAACAGCAATGCAATAGAATCCCTACAGTTTGGAAAACGGCCATTCGGCCCAACCAGTCTGCACTGAACCTCCAAACAGCATCCCACCCACACTCAACCCCATAAGCCCCATATTTACCATGGCTCATCTACCTAGTCTGAATATTCCCGGGCACTACTGAGCAATTCAGCATGGTCAATCCACCTAATCTTTTCATGTTTCGACAGTGGGAGGTAACCCATGCATAGAACATAGAACATAGAACATAGAACATTACAGCGCAGTACAGGCCCTTCGGCCCTCGATGTTGCATCGACCTGTGAAACCAATCTAACCTACACTATTCCACTATCATCCATATGTTTATCCAATGATAACTTAAATGCCCTTAAAGTTGGCGAGTCTACAACTGCTGCAGGCAAGGCGTTCCATGCCCTGACTACTCTCTGAGTAAAGAATCTACCTCTGACATCTGTCCTATATCTATCAATTTAAAGCCTCAATTTAAAGCTATGCCTCCTGTATAACTGTCACCATCCGAGGAAAAAGGCTCTCAGTGTACACCCTATCCAATCCTCTGATTATCTTGTATGTCTCTATTAAGTCACCTCTTAACCTTCTTCTCTCTAACGAAAACAGCCTCAAGTCCCTCAGCCTTTCCTCGTAAGACCTTCCCTCCATACCAGGCAACATCCTAGTAAATCTCCTCTGCATCCTTTCCAATGCTTCCACATCCTTCCGATAATGCGGCGACCAGAACTGTACGCAATACTCCAAGTGCGGCCGCATCAGAGTTTTGTACAGCTGCAACATGACCTCATGGCTCCGAAACTCAATCTCTCTACCAATAAAACCTAACACACTGTACGCCTTCTTAACAACTCTACCAACCTGGGTGACAACTTTCAGGGATCTATGCACATGGACACTGAGATCTCTCTGCTCGTCCACACTACCAAGAATCTTACCATTAGCCCAGTACTCTGTATTCCTGTTACTCCTTCCAAAGTCAATCACCTCACACTTTTCCACATTAAACTCCATTTGCCACCTCTCAGCCCAGTTCTGCAGCTTATCTATGTCCCTCTGTAACCTGCAACATCCTTCCGCACTATCCACAACTCCACCGACTTTAGTGTCGTCCGCAAATTTACTAACCCGTCCTTCTATGCCCTCATCCAGGTCATTTATAAAAGTGACAAACAAAATAAAAACAGACAAACATGCAGACACAGGGAAAACTACACATAGTCGCCCAAGGCTGTAATCAATCCCAGGTGCCTGGTGCTAACCACTGAACCACCATGCCACACAGAAAATTAAGTGTTTTGGATCACAAAGACCTTGGAATACTCAGCAGGCTAGGCAGCATCTGTCGAGAGAGAAACTGAGAAACCTCAGGACTGCTGTTCGCTTTCGGATTTTCCGTCTTGCTTTATATTTGTTTTGCTGCTTTTCTCACTTCAGGTTGGGATGGTAAACTTTGCCCTGATGACAGTGGCTCCTTTAAGGCTACAACAATGTTTCAAGCGCTTTCCTGGCTTGCTCGCTCCAATAACGTACTCGTCAACTTTTGCAGCATTTCCCCGACATTCTCACTATGTTAAAGCTAAGCTTTGAAACTGACCAGTTGTGGGCGTCGCTGGCTGGGCCAGCATTTATTCCCTGTGCCTAGCTGCCATGGAGAAGGTAGTAGTCAAAACCTAAAATGATGATATCAATGCCTGGCAATGATCACAAAGTTTTCGAGACCCCCCAGTTTTACCTACCCCTCAACCTGCAGTTATTTTTTTCTCCTATTTATTTTGTTTACCTCTTGTTGAAGGGCTCGAGGGGATCCACAGCGACGGCGGTTAGTAGGCCCAGTGCGGCCTCGTGGCGGTGGCGTCAGAGAGAGTTTGGTGCATCGACGCGGTGGTCCTAGCGCCGATTCACGGCTTGCTGTGGCGGAGGCGGCTTTCGGCCCAGCATGGAAACCCTGCGGTATCGACGAGGTGGGCCCGAAGCGGACTCGGGGGCGGCGAAGTCGATTTCGGGGCGGTACGGTACCCAGCGTCGGTGGGGTCTGGGGAGGACGGTGGTAGAGCTGAGGTGGAGCCAAAGAGTGGTGACTTTCATTCCAATGGCGGTGGCGCGGTGAAGTGGACTGGTGCCTGGCCACCAGGCCCATGGCCCATGACGAAGCACTTAGCAGGAAGGACGCTTTTTCTTTATTTCTTTATTCTTCTGCCTTTATATTTCCATGTTTTGGTTTATCTTTCTGTGCTTTAAGATGGCACCAGGGAGTGGTGCCACAATACGACACTTTTCATTGTATTTTGTAACAAAATCCATGTGACAATAAATAAGTCCAGTTCAACAGACATTCAGTTACACCAGTGAGAGCCCCACAATGTCTCACTTCAACACCATCTCTGTCCGTAAACCCTAGCTTCAGTGGCTATAAGAGACATCTTACATTGAGTTCACACACCCTTTCATCAGGACCCTGAGTTTGCCATCCTTTTGTATTGAAACCCCATTCAGAGATTAGGCAGAAAGGGGAATTGGTGAATGGGAGGATGGTCACTGTATAAAAATGAGGCCTAGTCTACGTAGGAGAGAGATGAGGGAAAAGTAGTTTCTCCCAGAGAGTTGTGCGTTTTTTGGAACTGTATTTCTTTAAAAGGTACTGGATGCAGAGTCTTAGAATATTTTTAAGGTAGAGACAGCTAGACTCCTGATAAGCAAGGAGGGGTGAAAGGTTATCATGTGGAATGCGAGGTAATCAGAACAACTTTATTGGATGGTGGAGCAGGCTCGAGGGGCTGGGTGGTCTGCTCCTAATCCTAATTTGTACATATGCTTGAAAATTTCCTCAGAGAGAACATGTGACAATAGAGCGTATGTGGACTGGCCCTAACTGCCACGGACACAACTCCCAGACAGTAAGCGTACACACTATTCAGTCTGGCCAGGGAATGCCCAAGTTTTAAATCTTACCTGAGTCCGTGGTGAGTGGGTGGAGATAGACGTGTCTGGAAAGTCTGGAGATGTGAGGGTGGGGTCAGGGGGAAGGTATCTTTGGTTGCGGGAAATTTAGCGTGGGGCAACAGGCCCAGGGGCTTAGGGGGAAAGCAGGGAAATGGGGATGGCAGGGGATTCCGGGGATTGGGAGCTTTGAAGACTAGAGAAAGCCAAAAGGGAGTGGTTGCAGCCTTGGGATAGGGTGGGGTGAGGGCAGCTTCCACGATAGTGGGAATCTCGGGATGGGGATCGTGGAGTGGGATCCTGAGACAGTGCATCTGGGAATGATGGATCACAAGGTATTTCAGCAGGAGTGGTCCCGGGTGTCCGCTGGGATGGGGGCAGGAGGTGGGAGTGGTCAGGGTAGAGTTTGTGTTGGGGGCGGAAATGGGAGGATATGCATTACAGCAGTCAGGCGTTAAGGATCGAGTAGTGTGAAAGTGGAGCGGAATGGGTATAGTGCCTCTGGGAGGTGGGGGTCTGGTGGGGAATAGAGATGTCCAGATTTGGGATGGAGAGTGGTGATAGGGATGTGGGGGTTGGTTGGTGGATAGGAGTGGGGTCGGGAGGGGAGCCTGTACGTCATGACACGCTCTTAAAGTGTGAAGTTGCTGCTGGGAAAATAACAGTCACCTCTAGTTTCGTGCAAGATGGCAGTATGTGGACGGGTCTTGAGTAAGATTGAGATAATTGTTTTAATCTTTTATTATCTAGAGCAGGTTATGCAAAAGTCTGTTAACCATTGCCTTCTGTGTGTTTATGAAAGCAAATGAGGTCAGAGCACTTTGACAACTTTGATCAGAGGATATAACATTTGGTTTGACTTGGTGGGGGGAAGATACAGAAAGCTACGATTGTCGGTTTGATAACAGAGCTGATGTTTTCAACATTGTGGCAATGCTGTGAAGACACAGTCGCTGCCTGTCATTGACTGAGGCAAAGCTTGGGAGATCCTCCAATTCGCATTTGACCAAACGCTGCTGGTCGCAGTCAGAACAGGCCCAGGAAGGTCAAAGTCTTGAAATTTGTGAAGGGGGTTGATCTTCCTGCTGCTTCAGGGAAGTCACGGGGCTGTGAGGTGGCACTTGGGAGCTGGAGGTGTGGATGGGAATCAGCAAGGACAAGCCCCCAGTCATCCAGGGCCAAATGCAAACAGACATATTGGTCATCAGGCTCGGGACAGTGCAGTGAGTTTCTCAATAAAAGTTGCTTTCAAATGCCTAGGCTGACACAGCCTGGCATCCCTGCCCCTAACAAAGGAGTGCTGCTCATCTCTTTAACCTGTTTTCTTTCCCCTCCAGTTTGGTTTGTACCCTCTTCTTTTGATTGTGGTCTCAGTGTACTGATAATGGACTGGTAGTGCAGAATTTTGAATTTAATAAAAACCTATGGAATTAAAAGTAGTCTAATGATGACCATGAAACCATTGTCAATTGTTGTAAAACCCATCTGGGTCCTACATTCCTCACCTGGTCTGCCCTACATATGACTCTAGGCCCACTGCAATGTGGGTGAAATGGTTTAGCAGGACAGTTAGGGATGGGGGAAGAAATGCTAGCCTTGCCAGCAATGCAAGAATGGTTAGGTATTGAAGTGCCTGCCAAGGCCTCCTGAGGTGATTGGAGCAAGAGATTGATATATCTTGAATTAAATAATTCATCCAATAAGGAGTCCTGAAGGTTACAAAACATCCTTTGCAGCCATGGCTCATGATATGTGGCTGAGAACTATGGAGTCCAGACAAACACGACTACAACTATAGCCCTGATCACAAGAATCTGATGATCGGTCTTTTCCAACTCAAGTCTCAACTGTTCTTTATAACCAGATCATAGAAAGGAGAGTAGACAAAACAAAAACCCACTTATTACAAATTGCATGGTTTGAACTGAAAAAGAAGGGTCTAGGCCCAAAACGTCAGCCTTCCTGCTCCTCTGGTGCTGCTTGGCCTGCTGTGTTCATCCACCTCTACACCTTGTTATCTCTGAGCCTGTGGAACTGCTAGATTTACCACAAGTCACATGTCTCCAGTTTACTCGATTAAGCGCAAAACATGTGCCACATTTCTCTGACAGAGTTATTCTCAATGTTTCATGAGTGAACTGCATTTAAAGATCCCGTGACAACTGCCTGTGTTTAATGAAACCTGGCTATTTGTGCCAAGGCGCTGACTGAAAGCCATATCAAATTTACCTTGTCCTCTTTTCTTTCAAGAACTGCTGCCTGAATTAGAGGGTATGACCTATAGGAGAGGCTAGAGAAACTTGCGTTGTTGTCTCTTGAGTGGCAGAAGCTGAGGGGAGACTTGATACAAGTCTATAAAATTATGACATACATAGATAGGGTTGACAAAATCTTTTTCCCAGAATTGAAATGTCTAATTTAGGGGGCAATAAGGTGAGGGGGGAAAGTTCAAAGGACATGTGAGGGGCAAGTTTTTTACACAGACGGTGGTAGGAGTTTGAAACACACTGCCAGGAGCGGTGGTGGAGGCAGGTATGATGGAGGTGTCCCTAAAAGGGACTTTTAGATAAGCGCATGAATTTGCAAGGGATGGAGGGATATGGATCAAGGGTTAGTTTAATTTGGCGTCATGTGCGGCGCAACATCATGGGCTGAAGGGCCCATTCCTGTGGTCTACTGGTCTACATTCTACATAACTAAGAATTAGTGACCAACATGCTTTTTTCAAAATTGGCCTGTGCAGTGAAAGTTCTTTATTTCGTGTGTGTCTGTGTCTGTGTGTGTGTGTATGCGCCCACGCGCGCTGGGAAGGATTTAGAATTGCTTATTAGGATAAATATTTACACTTTCAATATCGAAAACTGGGTGTTAATCAGTTTTGCATTGTTGCCAAGAAGTTCTAGAAGCACAGTAAGTCACTGATTTTGTTTTTTAATAAAGAAATCTGATTGATGGATCTCTTAATTATGAGCCTAATATAGATAAAGCATGTGATTGGCTATATTGGCAACAAGGTAAAACATTTACATTTATGCTGTGACTTGTGGACAGAGAGAGAAAATGCGCACCTCCAGCTTCAGTTATAGTATGGACTAGAATGAAGAACTGCACGCACAGTTCAGATGGCCACGTGAGAGGTGGATACATCCAGCATGTGTTTACTGTCCTATTGCCAGTACATTCTTCGCGCTCTATGACTAAGTGGATAAGGGAAACCCAGTGAACACCTAAAAAGTATTTGACAAAGTTAATATCTGTACTATCAGACTGATTCCTAAGATGGCAGGACTGACATATGAAGGCACCCTGGATCTGTTTGGGCTACATTCACTGAAGTTTAGAAGAATGTGGGGGATTTCATAAAAAAAACTTATATAAAATTCCATCAGGGTGAGACAGGGTAAATGCAGGAAGGATGTTCCCAATCAGCAGAAAGTCCAGAACGAGGGGTCACAGTCTGAGGATGCAGGCTAGGCCATTTAGGACTGAGATGAGGAGAAATTTCTTTACTCAGAGAGTGGTGACCCTGTGAAATTTTCTGACACACCTAAGTGGTTGAGGCCAAAGCATTGAATGTGTTCGAGAAGGAACTAGATATAGTTCTTAATGCTAAAGAGATCATAGGACAGGGGCGAAAGTGGGAAGAGGGTGCTGAGTTGGATGATCAGCCATGACCATATTGAATGAGGGAGTAAGCTCAAGGGGCTGATTGGCCTATTCATGATCCAATTTCCCATGTACCATGTTACTGTGAAGATATTTCACTGGCTTGAGAACTGACTAGAAGGACCCAGGTCAAGATTAGTTATAGATAGACTGAGATGTGTTTGAAAACTGATGATCATTGGTATCTCACAAATGTCAGATTTGACACTGCTGTATTTTACTATCGTTTTGAATGATCCGGATTTCGTACCTGGGCTTGGACATCAAATTTGTGGATGATGCAAAGATTTGTGCAAATATTAAGATCATAGATGATGCTCAGTGACTTTACATAAGAACATAAGAACCAAGTGCATGAGTAGGCCCAAGCAAAAAGAGGAACTGCTGGAAAAGCTCAGCAGGTCTGGCAGCATCTGTGGAGAGAAATCAGAGTTAATGTTTTGGGTCGAGTGACCTTTCCCCAGAATGATTTATGCATCTGCAGTTCTTTTGGTTTTTATTTAGCATGAGTAGGCCATTCAGTCCCTTGAGCCTGCTCAGCAATTTGATACAATCATGGTTGTTCTCATCCCAGTTTTAATTCCACTTTCCTGCCTGCTGCTCATAACCTTTCCAACCCAATATTAATTAAAAATCTGTTTATCTCCTCCTTAAATTCACTCAATGTCCCAGCATCCACCACAATCTGGAGTAGCAAATTCCACAGATTCATGACCCTTTTAAAGACGTAATTTCACCTCATCTCATCTAGTCAGCTCCACATTAGGAAACATCCTCTCTGTGTCTACTTTGTCAATTCCTTTTAGCATCTTATATATTTCAATTACATCTCCTTTTGTTCTTCTAAACTCCACAGAGTATATGCCTAAACTGGTCATTCTCTTTTCATTAGACAAATCTCTCATCTCTGGAAACAATGAAGTGGACCTCCTCTCAACTGCCTCCGATACAACTACATCCCTCCTCAAGTAAGGGGTCAAAATCACAGATACCAGTCTTCAGCTAGTGTAATTCACTCCACATGGTATCAAGAAGTGGATGGAGGCATTGGATACTGCAAAGGCTGTGTGCCCTGACAACATTCTGGCAAGAGTATTGAAGACTTGTGCTCCAGAATTTGCTGCTCCCCTAGCCAAGCTGTTCCATTGTATCTACAACACTGGCAGCCACCCGACAGTGTGGAAAATTGGCCTGTACACAAGAAAGAAGACAAATGCAACCTGGCCAATTACCGCCCCATCTGTCTACTCTCAATCATTAGTGAAGTGATGGAAGGTGTCATCAACAGTGCTATCAAACAGCATTTGCTCAGCAATAAACTGCTCAGTGACGCCCAATTTGGGTTCCACCAGGGCCCCTCAGCTCCTGACCTCATTACGGCCTAGGTTCAAACATGGACAGAAGAGCTGAATTTTAGAGGTAATAAGTTGGAGAGTTGTCCCCACCAGGGACAAAAACTTGGGAAGCTGGCAGGATTCAAGCAAATGGAAGATGTTTATTCAAGCAGAAACTGGTTGATTCAGGGAGAGAGCCAAAGAATCTTTTCCAAATCAGAAGGGAGATCAATGACACACTCAGATTTTACAAAGAAGTACAGCATTTTTATACACTTTGTGTTACTGTAATCAAATACAATGTAGTCACTGTCCTTCCCCTTAATCCAAACATCCAATCCCATGGGACACCTAATTAATGAAGGGCATTCCTAGTGACAGCCCCAGGTTCTCGTGATCTCATGGGGTTTATTAGTCATTCTAATCGCTGGACTTTGGGATCTTTCCATGCTCCTAATTTGCATTCCAAAAGTTATTAATTATACTCGTTCTAGTCTGACCTATACTTACTTATTTCTGAAGGCTGTTTGAATTCTGTTATTCATTGTATTATGAGTATCCCCTTATTAAATTTTATTATTCCTTTTACATTTCCCACTGTCCCAAATATATATAAACAAAAGACAGTTAGTTTTAACTAATTGCTACCTGATTCGTTCCTGTTAAGGTTAGTTAGAAAGTGTGAAGTTTTATAGCTACTTTTACTGCTCGCACTTTGTAGCTAATGAGTTGGACTAAGCTATCTTGTTCAGGGCGAAAGAGAAGGCATGTCCCAAAGCCAATTAACCCTCACCTCCGGGTGTAAGTGCTTTTCCCCCTACTGCTTGTATTATGTTCTGGTTATATGTTGAAACCTACTTCTGTGATTATCTGAATAATTCTTTAAAGTAGAGACTGTTTCTTAATTCTGTAGGTAAAAAGCTAATTACTAGTAAATATCTTTATCTACTTTTTTTTTACAGCTTTTCAGGAAGTCAATCTGATGGGTTCATGAGCTAAGATTTACTCCCCTGGTACTATGTCTTTAGTGGGACAACATCCTTTCATTGATGAGACTACAGTCATTTGTCTGTTCTTAGGCATCGTCATATCAAAACTGTCTCGGATGATGGGTTGCAGTGTTTTTGTATGACATTGGGTAGCTCTGTTCCAAGTTACTATTATGTTTCACTTTAAATGTTAGAGCAGATTCTGTCCCATTTTGTTTAGTCCTCGTCAACCATTTTGTCTCATTCAAATATGGGCCACTTTGGTGTAAGCCAGTGTGGGTCACTTTGAATGAACAGGTACTGGCCACTCCTACATTATGTGAGAATGACAGCCCTTGACATCAGGACCTCATTTGAATGAGTGTAGTATGGGAGCCCGAGCAAAAGCAGAATCAACAGATATCAACTGTCCATTGATTGGAATTATACTTGACATGTAGGAAGATGGTCGTGGTTGTCGGAGGTCAGTCGTCTCAGCTCCAGGACACCTCTGGAGGAGTTCCTCAGAGTAGTATCCTAGACCCAACCGTTTTCAGCTACTTCTTCAGTGACCTTCCCTCCATCATAAGTGAGAGGTGGGGATGTTCACCAATGGTTACACAATGTTCAGCACCATTTGTAACTCCTCACATACTGAAGCAGTTCCTGCTCAAATGCAACAAGATCCAGATAGTATCCAAAGTTGGGCTGACAAGTGGCAGGGAACATTTATACCACACGAATGCCAGGCAATGACCATCTCCAATAAGAGATAGTCTAACCACTGCCCCCTTGACATTCAGTGGCAATCAATATCTTAAGAGTTACCATTAACCAGAAGCTCAATTGGACTCACTGTGTAAACACAATGGCTACAAGTGCAAGTAATAGGCTACAAATACTGTGGTGCATAACTCATCTCCTGACTCCCCAAAGCCTGTCCACCATCTACAAGGTACAAATCAGGAGTGTGATGGAATACTCACCATTGCCTAGAGAGTTCAGCTCTAATAACACTCAAAATGCTTGACACCATCCAGGACAACGCAGCTTGCTTGATTAGTTGACATTCATAAGCATCCACTCCCTCCACCAATGACGCTCCATTGCAGTTGTTTGTGTCATAGAGTTATAGAGTCATACAGCATGGAAACAGACCCCTCGGTCCAAACCAGACCATGCCAAACATAATTCCAAACTAAACTAGTCCCACCTGCCTGCTCCTGGCCCATATTCCTCCAAACCTTTCCTATTCAAGTATCTACCCAATTGTCTTTTAAACGTTGTAATTGTATCTGCACCCACCACTTCATCAGGAAGTTCATTCAGATTCTTAGACTACACATTCCAAACTCATGACCACTTCAGTCTAGAAGGATAAGGGCAGCAAATATGAGAACACCACCTGCAAGTTCTCCTCCAAGCCACTCACCATCCTGACTTAGAAGTACATCACTGTTCCTTCAAAGACACTGGATCAAAGCTCTGGAATTCCCTCCCTAATGGCATTGTGGATCTACCTACAGCGCACAGACTGCAGCAATCCTAGAAGGCAGGTCAGCAACACCTACTGCAGAGCAACTAGGGACAAGCAATAATACCAGCCAGCCTGTGATGACTGCATCCCACAACTGAAAATGAAGAAAAATGATTTGCAATATGCCAGGTGCGACCTCACTAATGTTTTGTACATTTGTAGCAACACTTTTACACTCTATTCCTTAAGCAATAAATGCCAGAATTCCTTTTGCTTTCTTTATTGCATGCTGTACCTGCATTCTAGCTTTCTGTGATGCATGCATGAGGACATCCAAATCTCTCTGCACTGAAGCACTCTGAAGTTTTTCTCCATTTAGACCAAAGATTGCCTTGCTATTCCTGTGACCAAAATGGATAACCACATACTTTCCTGCATTACACTTTGTTGGTCAAATTTTGGCCATTCACCTAGCCTATCCATATCCATTTGCAAATTTGTCATCTGCAAATATGGTTATTGTACCTCTGTCCCTGAATCTAAATGACTAACATAGATTATATTCTGGGACCTCAGGACTGAACCCTGTGGCACCCCACTATTCATATCTTGCCAACCAGAAAAAAACATTTGCCAGCTTATGCATTTGCATTTATTTGCAGTAAGATACCCATTTATCCCAAGTCCCTGCTTTCAGTTGGTTAACCAACCCATTGTTGAAGCTAATAAATTAACCCTAAGGCCATTTGGCCTTTAGAAGCCTCCTGTTGTTTTGTGAGAAGAGCCTTGTGGCTGGTATTACATGATTTGAAATGATATTTAATTTAAATAAATGCAAATACTCAACACAGTTACACCCTTCAGGGAACCACATTAAGAAAGGTGGAGAGTTAAAGGGATCTGGGCATTTGAGTGCACGCATCTCTGCAGAATCAAATGTGCTCAGAGGAGAATTGGTAAAAAGATGAGCCATGCAGTTTTGTTGTTACATTGGCCATTGGTTGGGTCTCACTTGGAATGTTGTGTCTCTGTTCAGCCTCCACAAATGGTGTGCAATAATGAGATTTTGGAAAGGATAAAGTGTAGGCCAGAGTGACTGATTTGTAATCTAAACAATCAAAAAGTATTGAGATGGGCTAAAAGAGCTGGTACTGTATTTGTTAGAGAAATGTAGACTTAGAGGTAACCTAACTGAGATTTGGACAACTGTGAAAGAAAAGTGTTGCAATTACTGATGAGTGCAAGACTTTGAGGTTCCCTTAAGATTAAAAGATATAGGAGTGGAATTAGATAATTCGGCGCATCAAATCTGCTATGCCATTCAGTCATCATTGATATGTTTCACAATTCCATTCACCTGCCTTCTGCCCATAACCCTTGATCCCCTTACTAATCAAGAACATATCAGTCACTGTCTTAAATATACTCAGTGTCTTGGCCTCCACAGCCTTCTGCGGAAATGAATTCCGAAGATACCACCCTCTCACTGAGGCTGTGCCTTCAGGTCCTAGTCTCTCCTACTAGAGGAAACATCTTCTCCAAGTCCTTTGTATCCAAGCCTCTCAGTATTTTGTAAGATTCAATGAGATCCCCCCCCCCATATCCTTCCAAACACCATCAAGTACAGACCCAGAATCCTCAACTGCCCCTCCCATGACATGCTCTTCATCCCTAGGATCATTCTTGTGAACTTCCTCTGGACTATATCCAAGGCCAGCACATCCTTCCTTAGATATGGGGCCCAAAACTGCTCATAATATTCCAAATGTGGCCTGCCCAAAGCCTTATTCATCATCAGCAGTACATCCCAACTCTTGTATTCTAGCTCTCTCAAAATGAAAGCTAATATTGCATTTGCCTTCCTAACTCACATGTTAACCTTAAGAGAATCCTAAATTAGGACTCCTAAGTCCCTTTGTGTTTCAGATTTCTGAAGCCTTTCCCCATTTAGAAAATAGTCTCCATCTCTACTCTTCCTACCAAAGTGCATAACCTAACACTTTCCCATATTGTATTCTGCCACCTTTTTGCCCACTTCCTAGCCTGTCTGAGTCCTTCTGCCGCCTCCCTGCCTCAACGTGAACTGTCTCTCCACTTATCTTTGTGTCATTAAAAAACTTAGTAACGTTACCCTCAGTTCGTTCGTCCAGATTGTGAATAGTTGTGGTCCCAATACTGACCCCTGCAGAACTCCAATATAGCCTCCAGCTGCCATCCTGAAAAAGACCTCTTTATCACCATTCTCTGCTTTCTGTCAGTCAGCCAATTCTCTACCCAATGCAGTACCCATCCTTAACGTCTTATTTAGCAGCCTTCTGTATGACACCTTGTCAAAGGTGTTGTGGAAATCCAAATAGATCGTGCACACTGACATTCTTTTGTCTAACTTGTTCACTACTCCCTCAAAAATTCTAACAGATTTGTCAGGCATGACGTCATTTTGACAAAGCCATGCTGACTCAGCCCTATTTTACCGTGCACTTCCAATTTGTTTGCAATCTCATCCTTAATAATGTGCTCTAAAATCTTACCAACGTCTAAGTCCTGCTAACTGGCCTGTAATTTCCTGTCATCTGCGTTCCGCCCTCCGTTCTTAAACATTAACTGTTTTCCAGTTCTCTGTGACCCTCACTGACTCCTGAAAGATCATTACCAATGCTGCTGTAATTTCCTTAGCTATCTCCTTCTGACCCCGATCCAGATGATTTAGAAACATAGATGATAGGAGCAGGAGGAGGCCATTCAGCCCTTCGAGTTTGCTCCACCATTCATCACGATCACCGCTGATCGTCCAATTCATTAGCCTAACCCTGCTTTTACCCCATAACATTTGATCCCATTCATCCCAAGTGCTATATCTAGGTGGCAGAATTCCACAAGCTCACCACTCTTTGGGTGAAGAAATGTCTCCTCATCTCCCTAATAGTCTACCCTTAATGGTCCATGCCTAATTCTCAGACTGTGACCCCTGGTTCTGGGCACACCCACCATTGGGAATATCCTCTCTGCATCTACCCTGTCTAGTCCTGTTAGAATTTTATAAGTCTCTATGAGATCCCCCTTCATTTGTCTGAATTCCAGCGAAAACAATCCTAACCTAGTCAATCTCTCCTCATACGTCAGTACCGTTATCCCCGGAAACAGCCTGATAAACCTTCACTGCAATCCCTCGAGAGCAAGAGCATTCTTCCTCAGAAAAGGAGACCAGAACTGCACACAGTATTCTAGGTGTGACCTCACCAAGGGTCTGTACAACTGCAACAGCATATCCCAGCTCCTGTACTCAAAACCCCTTGCAATGAAGGCCAACATACCATTTGCTTTCTTTACCGCCCGCTGCACCTGCATGCTTACCTTCAGCGACTGATGCACAAGGACATCCAGGTCCTGCTACACCCTCTCCTCTCCCAATTTACAGCCATTCAGGTAGTAAACTGCCTTTTTGTGATCGTCCAACACAATAGCCTCACATTTATCCAAATTATACTGCATCTGTCATTGATTAGCCCAACCTGTCCAAGATCATGCTGAAGGATCTCTTCATCCTCGTCATAGTTCACCCTCCCACCCAACTTGGTATCATCTGCAAACTTTACGATGTTACTTTTTGTCCCTTCATCCAAATCATTAATATATACTGTGAATACCTGGGGTCTCAGCACTGATCCCTGTGGCACCCCACTAGTTACTGCCTGCCACTTGAAAAGGATCTATTAATTACTACTGAGATGACAAGGTGTAGAGCTGGATGAACAGAGGCTTGGCCTGCCGTGTTAATCCAGCTCTGCACCTTGTTATCTCAGATTCTCCAGCATCTACTCCAGTTCCTACTATCTCTATTGATTACTTCTCTTTGTTTCCTTTCTGCCAATTAGTTTTCTTTCCATCTCAATACACTTCCTCCAATCCCATGCGCTTTAATCTTGCGCAATAATCTCCTATGCAGGACTTTGTCAAACGCTTCTGAAAGTCCAAATATATTACATCGACTGGCTCCCCCTCGTCATCTCTACTAGTTACATCTTAATGGAATTCCAACAGATTTGTTGAGCATGATTTCCCCTTCATAAACCCATGCTGACTCTGTCTGATCCTGCCACTGCTTTCTAAATGCTCTGCCATAGAGTCTTTATAATGGATTTGAGAATTTTCCTCACTACTGCTGTTAGTCTTACTGGTCTATAATTCCCTGTGTTCTCTCTACCTCCTTTTTGAATATTGGAGTGACATTAGTTACCTTCCAGTCTGCAGGCACTGTTCCAGAGTCTATAGAATCCTGGAAGATGAAACCAAACCAGCAGATTTATCCATCTTCAGATCTTTTGTCTTCCCCAGCACCTTCTTCTTAGTGATGGCCACTGTGCTCACCTCTGCCCCCTTCCTGTCTTGAAGATATAGTATGCTGCTGATGTCTTCCATTGTGAAGACTGATGCAAAGTATTTATTCAGTTCCTCTGCTATTTCTTTGTGTCCCGTTACTACTTCAGCCTCGTTTTCCAAAGGCCAATATCCACTCTTGCCTCACTCTTACCCATCTCTAAAAAAAAGCTTGCTTTTTTAAATATTACTCACTAGCTTACCATCATATTTCATCTTCTCTTCTTTTATTGCTTTTTTAGTCATCATCTGTTAGTTTTTAAAGGCTTCCCAATCCTTTGACTTCCCACTAATTTTCACCACGTTGTGTGCTTTTTCTTTTGCTTTTATGCGGTCCCTGACTTCTCATGTCAGCCATGGTTGCCTTGTCCTCCTCTAAGCATGTTTCTTCTTCCTTGGGATGAATTTCTGCTGTGTCCCCCAGAAACTCCTGCCGTTGTTGCTCCACCATCTTCCTTGCTAGGCTCCCCTTCTCATCAACTGTAGCCAGTTCCTCCCTTGTGCCTTTGTAGTTACCTTTACTCATTTGTAATATGATACATCTGATCCCAGCTGCTCCTTCTCACACTGAATTGTATCATATTATGGTTGCTGCAAATGTTTTTACTGTTGCAGACCGATCATCTCCGGGACTTGGAACAGAAAAGAGAGAAAGAGAAATGAGCACGGGGTGCCCCAGCTATCGTGGTCAGGAGGGAAAGGCTGTTACCTGCCAGGCAGATCAACAGCAGCAGCCTGTACATATATAGTCATTAGAGGATTCACTCTGGGAGTGATCAAGGAGACGGAATCACTGGAAGGAACCTTGGTCCTGGAAGTCAGTTTGGGAATTCTCATAAAGGCTGAAGGACAGGACTGTGTAGAGACTCAGCCAAGTGAAAATGTGATCAGAGATAAAAGGTACTGCAGATGCTGGAGAATCCGAGATAACAAGCATGGGGCTGGATGAACACAGCAGGTCAAGCAGCATCATAGGAGCAGGAAAACTTGACGTTTTGGGCCTAAACCCTTCATCAGAAATGGGGGAGGGGAAGAGGGTTCCGAAATAAATAGGGAGAGAGGGGGAGGCGGATAGAGGATGGATAGAGGAGAAGATAGGTGGAGAGGAGGCAGACAAGTCGAAGAGGCGGGGATGGAGCCAGTAAAGGTGAGTGTAGGTAGGGGGGTAGGGAGGAGATAGGTCAGTCCAGGGAGGACGGACAGGTCAAGGGGGCGGGATGATGTTCGTAGATAGGAGATGGGGGGTGTGGCTTGGGGTGAGAGGAAAAACAGGTTAGGGAGGTGGAGATGAGCTGGGCTGGTTTTGGGATGCGGTTGGGGGAGGGGAGATTTTGAAGCTTGTGAAATCCACATTGATGCCATTGGGCATTTCAACTCCCCTTCCCATTCCTCAGATGACATGTCCATCCTTGGCCTCCTACAATGCCACAGTGATGCCACCCGAAGGCTGCAGGAACAGCAAATCAT
>JAHRHZ010000145.1:655199-668711 GCA_024137785.1 Ginglymostoma cirratum
CTTCCCCTCCCCCATTTCTGATGAAGGGTTTAGGCCCGAAACGTCAAGTTTTCCTACTCCTATGATGCTGCTTGACCAGCTGTGTTCATCCAGCCCCATGCTTGTTATCTCGGATTCTCCAGCATCAGCAGTACCTTTTATCTCAGCGACCTTGTGGGTTGAGTTCATGTGTCTCTGAACATTCATTCAAGGTCCAAGTATAACTGGAGCTGGTGCTTGAGTCTGTACCTGCTTTGCTCCAGTCTCTGTGCACTCTGAGGCAGTGCTGAAGTGACCTTCTTTCAGGACTTCTTACCAAGGACCACCTCTGTTTATGTGAGCAACTTCCCTCTGCACAGCCTGTTAGTGTGAGCAGGCAGGTGGATTATCTGGTCTGTGCCATCAGCTCTGCAGGTTTGAATGTTTATATGTGACATGTTAAAGAGCCAGGACCTGGTTGGTGCTCCATTTTGTACGGCAATGTTTGGGTATCTAAGGTTTTTTTCCTGATGATGTTACCCAGCAGGGTAATGAAACGTCTGCGGAACAACAAACCAGCTCGGCGAGCCAACCAACCTCAATGTTTGGGTAGCACAGAGTTTGAGATAGTGGAAATGCTGATATAAGTCCAGTAATAACCTGATATAAGTAGTCGATTGTTTACGTAAGCATATAAAGATACTACTTCAGCATTTCTGTCTCACAGGATGATAATAACTGGATGATAATAACTTTTACACTTTTGATGTTTAGAAGAAATTTTAAAACAGTTTTGGGATTGATAAGGCATTTCACACGCAAACACACAGGTATATCCTTATAACACTTCTGTTGATTTTCCTATGAGTTCTCAGGAAGAAGGAACTGGGAATGTGAACAGACACATGCACAGAGAGAGAGAGAAGCACAGAAACAGACACACATACATACAGAGAAAGACACACATGCATAAAGACACACGCACACACACACACACACACACAGAGGGACGCAGCACAGATGCAGATACACATGCAAATATAGATGCACAAACCCACACAATATACAAAGACACAAATAATGGTAGCAATTGTTTGATCGGCTACATTAATATTGCTTGAATATCAACTCAAGTAAACGTCACTCTGGTGCTTATTGTGTCTTCACATGTTGGTGGCTGTGTCTCACGGTGTCTGACTGTATCTGTATGTTTTGTCTCTGTGTGGCCTCCCCTTTAGGAGACTCAGGGGTGAGAGTGAAAGGGACTGAAGGAAAAGGAAGGGAAGGAGAGAAAGAGAGGGGCAAGTAGAGAAAGGGTTGGAAAAAGAATGTGTAGTCAGAGAAAGAGAGACAGATAAGGAAAAACGAAACGAGGGTATAGATATCAAGGGACATCCTCAACCGAAAGAGTCACAGATGGTGTATTGGGAAGGTGGCTAGGGTCTATGGGGAAGCGGAATCAAGAAAGGAATGAAACATCCATGAAATCGGGAAAGTCAGCCTTAATTGACTGAGTTCCCACTCCTGCATTACTTTTAAAACTTTTGAACTAAGGGAATATAATGCAGAGTGGTGTTGGATGTGAAAGAGAGTTCAATGAGGCCTGGGTCTCTGGGAGGATTGGTCCAGCTCCAATTTTCTCTGTGTGACAGAGGTTAAATATAACCTTGCAGTGCCTGTGTTTCTGAACTGCACAACCCTGCCACCTTCAACAAACATTGGAGGGAATTCAAGTAACACGCAAGTCAGTGGCTTTCACATCAACTCAATGAGGGACGTGGAAAGGATGAAGAAGATGAAGCTCCTTCAGGAATCTTCCAGGATTTGCTCAGATCTCTTCAGGAAAAGCCTCAGTTGCACCTCCCAGTGAGTTTGATACATGACATCGTGTTACGTGCGGTATCCCATGTGGTTCCCTCGCCTTCTTCCAGAGCTGTGTTTAGGAGGTTCCATGTTCACATATTCATTGCTCTGTTCTTCTCGGTTCTTTATCAACTTCTGAACAAGAAAGAAACAGACAAAGAAAGGCTTTGTAAATCCAAGTGGCTCCGATTAACACAACAGTGGCAATGTTACTCTGGGCTATTCTTCAACCCCAAGAGCCAGTTGAACAGCAGGTCCACACCACCTCCTGACATGTTGGGTTAAGGGCTGGGGACTGTCAACTGAAAATTTATATAAAAATTAAGAGATCTTCACCTGATGTGGAAATAAACCACGATTTGTGATCTTTCTGCCGGTTCTAGCACAGTGTCATATAATTCTTAGAGGAATTAGGAATAGGAGATGGCCATTCAGCCCCATGGGTCTGCTTCACCATTATGTTAGGTCACGGCTGATGTGCACCTCAGTTTTATTCTCCCGCTTTTGCCCTGTGTTTCTTCATACCTTTAGCCAACAAAATTGGTCAGTCTCACTCTTGATTGCCCATTTGGCCCAGCATCTGCAGCCTTTAGAAGGATAGAGCTCCACAGAGCAACTACCCTTCATTGGAATCCCTACAGTGTGGAAGCAGACCATTCAGATCATACATTTGATCCTAAATCTCATTGCTTTTCTACAGTCCCTATAGTTTCTCATCATCTCCTTCCAAAAGTCTTCTTTTTGTTATAAAGATGAGAGATCTCTGAGTTGTAAATAAGATCAGTCATAATATGGACAGAGCAACAATTTATATTAAGCATGTCAATTGTATAATGTCGGAACATAAATACAAATACTTTTGCATTCAACGTACACAAAGAGAAACATCTCCAACACTGTTCTCATAAGATTCATGAGGTAAGTTTAAAATGTTGCCATTTGGACTGTTCTTTCAAAAGTAATACATGTCAGTAAACTGGTATTGAACAAAATTCTCAACCATCACTGAACGGAGTCAACATGCCTCCAAACTAGAAGAAAAAAAACCTGTATAAGGAGAAAGGGATTTGTGAGCTAGCAGCAAATAGGCTGGAGGGTGTAAAAACACAGTCGGTGGAGGGGAGAAAATCAATTTGAAAGGTGACTTAAAAGTGGGTCACTTGGTGAAATGTGAGGGTGATGTCTCTGGATGGTCCTGAGGCACAAAAACATCAGTTGAGCTTAACTCCTCTTGTTGACATGAGCAGGGAGATGGGTGATTGGAGCAGCCTGTCCTGGGATAATGTCATTGAGGTTGGGGGAGGGGAGAGAACGAAATGTCTGACAAAGAAAACCTTGGACACAAGATGTAAGCTACAGCAAAAACAAAGAAGAGAAAGCAGCAAGCTTGAGAAAGGAGAACGACATGTATAAAGGGCATGGTGGTGTTGTGGGGCACATTATTGGACTAGCAAGCTGGATATGCCTTCCCTTTTGGCCAATTAAGAATTTAAATTCGGCAAATAAAAGTTCTGGAAATTAAAACTAGTATGAGTGACCATTAAACAGCCAGATTGTCATTAAAGACCTGACTGGCTCATGACTGTCATTGGAGGAAGGAAACCTACCATTGATAGCTGGTCTCCGGTCCCACACTTAAGTCAATAATTTGGAACTACCCTGTGAAGCAGTCCTGTAGGTCAGCCTGGTACCAGTTGTTCAAGGAACATAAACCCACCCTTCAAAAGGGTGAGTAGGATTGGGTAATTGATGCCAACCTTGCCAATGGCATCTTGAAAATGAATTTTGAAGAGGGATGTAGAGGGAGATGACACAGAGTCTTGAGAGAGTGGTAGAGACCAGCTTGGATGTACTTGCCTTGCCTTGGGCCTGTCTCCCAGCGCTGGCCAGTCCACGTAGCAGTAGCGGGCTCGTCAGAATTGTGAATCAGTTCACATTTCATGTCAACTGCCTCCTTCATCCTGAGAATACAAGCGGTGGTACCAAGAGGCTGTGGAGGGCGAAATCGAATACAGAGCAGAGAAACACATTAACGCGACAAAACACAACAGGGAGACAGACGGGAAGAGGAGAGCACAAGGAACAGTGAGGGGATAGAAGAGAGGAAGAGGGCTGGAGAGAAGCAGGGTGCATGTGAGTGTGAAAGGTGAGGTTGTGACGGGAGAGCTGTCCATTGACATCTTGACCAGATGTTACTTTCACCTCCAACTGATTGGGTTTCCATTGCGGTGTACTTTGTTTGAGGTCACTGCACATGGTGCTTGTGGAAGATTTCCCTGTGGGTTGACTCAATGGTTGCGTTTGGTGTTAGGCTAGGGTTGATAGAGGGAACTCCTTTTGACTGGGGGTAATAGTTCTTCCTGGTCTTTGTAATTTATTGACTTTCTCAGCCCTAGGTGCTGCAAGGAGTAGCTCCTAGTTATTTGGAATTTTTGCAGTGCCATTGAGTCATACAGCACGGAAGCAGACCCATCAGTCCTACCAGTCCATGCTGAACATAATCCCGAACTGGACTAGTCCCTACTGTCCTATCCCTCCAAACTTTTCCTGTTCATATATCCATCCAAATGTCTTTTAAATGTTGTAATTGTACCTGCTTCCTCAACTTCATCGGTAAGTTCATTCCACATACGAACCACCCTTTGTGTAAAAAAGTTTCCTCTTATGTCTTTTTGAAATCTCTCTCTTCTCACCTTAAAAATGTGCTCCCTAGTCTTGAAATTCCCAATCTTAGGGAAAAGAAAACTACCATCAGCTCTATCTGTACTTCTCATTATTTTGTAAACTTCGATCAGGTCACCTCTCAACCACCTATGTTCGAGTGGAAAAAGGTCCCAGCCTATCCATCCTTTCCTCATAACTCAAACTTTCCATACCTGGTAACATCCTGGTAAATCTCTTCTGAACCATCTCCAGTTTGATAATATCCTTCCTATAACTGGGTGACCAGAAGTGGTCACCGTTTTTCAGAAGAGGCCTCACCAATGTCCTGTACAACCTCAACATAACGTCCCAACTCCTATACTCAAAGAACTGAGCAAGGAAGGCAAGGATGCTAAACACCTTATTAACCATCCTGTCAATATGTAACACAAACTTTAAAGAATTATGTACCTGAACCCCTAGGTCCCTCGGTTCTACAACACTGCCCAAGGCTCTACCATTCTGGCCCTCAGTCTGTTTCTTTCTGTCTGTGTCTGATCTTCTGCCTATCTGTCTCTCTCTCTCTTTCAATCTGTCTTTATCCAATTCTTTGTCAACCTATCTGTTAGTCTGTCTCCCTCTGTTTCTGTGTCTTTTTAATATGAGTAGATGCAAGATAAGAGTGAGGGATAGGATGAGGGGCTCAGTAGGTTTAGAAGATGGGAGTTTCTAGTTTTGGGGCAGAGGGTGAGGAGGTAGGACTGAGGGAGGAAGCCAGAAAGTGAGTCCAAGGGAGGCAGTGGGTAGGTAGATTTGGATAGTGTGTACACAATAACCTGTCCTGACATTTTCATAACGTGTACACTGTGTTCAGCCACCTGCAATCAGTAACCAGTGTTTGACAATTTGTGTTCAATGTTTAGTAACCTGCACTTGTTACTTGATAACCCAGTTTTATTTGTACAGTCCACTCATTAACCAATAGTCAGCTCTGTAAGCACAATCTTGCAATCTTGAAGCTAGTAATCTGTCTTCTGGTCTTGTTAAACTCTCCTATGAGACACTTAGTATTGATAGATTGCACTTGATACCCAGTAAGCTGCATCTGGCAGTTGGCAAACTACAGCTGGCACACAGTGAAGTATATTTCGGCATTTCCTTTTCCAAACATCATTTCCAAGCCTTTGTGATACTTACCCAGTGTATGCAGGTAATGAAGATACTGTAGAACATGAAGAGTGCAGCGATGACCAATACAATCATAAAGGATTGAGTGAATTGTTGGCATGCCTTTATCTCTGAAACAGACAGGACAATGTTATCACAATTTTCTGCCTTGATGGTACAACTGGTCAGAACACCTTTGGACATTAAACAAACAGGACCACAATTGTGATAGATGCAGACTGTACAGCAATACTTTTTTCCCCCTCTTTCTCTCACCTTGTGTCATCTCTCTTGTCTTCTCCCTCGCTTTCCCTCTCTCCTTCCCTGTCTCCCTTCCTACTTTTTTTCCCACTTCTTCCTCTCTCTGACCTCAGTCCCTGTGTGTTGCCATTTGCATTCTGTGCTCTGTGTTTTTCTTTCTCCAAGCCACTCACTATCCTGACTTGGAGCTATGGTTGCCGTCCCTTTCCTGTCATTGGGGTCAAGCGCCCTGTTGGTGCTGTGGGTGGATCGTCTTACCCTCCATGGTCTTCAGCACTTCCAGAAGGGAGCTCACCAGCACCATTGCTAGGGGGAGTAGGAATGGGAGGCTGTCTGGAAAGCAGCGTTTCCTCTGATTTTTCTCACCCGGTTCATGGCATGCACACTAGCAAAGCCTGAAATTGAATGTCCAGCCTATGATCAGTGTGCCAATGTCAATCTCTGTGTGCAGAATGTCAAAGCAACTTTGTGTGTGTGCAAGCACTAATAAAAGAGTGATGTGCTGCCTCAGTGGTTAGCATTGCTGCCTCACTGCACCAGGGAGCCATGTTTGATTCCACCCTTGGGCAACTGTCTGTACGGAGTTGGCACATTCTCCCCGTGTCTGCATGGGTTTCCTCTGGGTGCTCCGGTTTCCTCCAACAGTCCAAAGTTATGCAGGTCAGGTGGATTGGCCATGGTAAATTACCCATAGTGTGTCGGCCAGGTAGGTTAGCCATGGTAAATGCAGGGTTAGGGTATGGGGTGGGTCTAGGTGGAATGCTCTTTGGAGGGTCACTGCGGATTCAATGGGCCAAATGGCCTGCTTCCACGCTCTAGGGATTTAAAAAGAGTCTCTCCCTCTCCCCTTGTTGTATCCTGTCTATTTTCACAGTTTTGAATTTCCCTTTCTGAGTCTTTCTTCCTTTTTGTCACTGGCAGCATTGACAATTCTTCCAAATTTAAGAGTTTCAAAAGCAGTTTGTACTGAATTCTCCCTTGCCATATTTAGATAATGATTCTGTTGTCATGACTGGGGGTCAGTTATCACTGCCATCTTATTGCACTCTATAAAGTGACAGTAAAGCACTTTGTTCATTTAATCTCTCCACCTTCCACTCTATTATGTAGGAATAGGGGTTAGGAGACCACTTAGACCCTCAGACCTTTCAATAGGATCATGGTTGATCAGAGCCTAACTCTTTACATATCCTTAGCTGTCAGCTATCAATTTTATTGAGAAAATTAACAGTCCAACCAGCATCAATTGGCATTTGATGTAGAGAGTTCCAAATTTCTAACTTTACTCCTGAAAAGCCTAGCTCCAATTTTTAGATGATGGATCCTAGTCCTGCATTCCTCAACCTAAACAGATACTCCCTGTCTGTTCACCTCAGTGTCTTTTGCATTTCATAACTGTGTAAGTTCTGGAGAATGCAGTTTTTAATCTCTCCTTTAACATATCCCTTGGAATTCAGATATTATTCTGGTAAATCTACATTGCACTTCCAACAAATCCATTATTATTCTGACTAAGGTCTGATGTCCAAACTGCTCTCAGTACTCCTGAGCAGTCGGATCTCATTATAATGAGAAAATAAATGTCCCCACTCCAATAGGGTGGCTCTTTAAACCTAGCTCAGCACATATTTTACTAAATATAATGTAACAGAGCAATGGTGACTTGGAGGCAGTGTCACCAAACTAGTAAACCGGGGAATTCCCAGTTGGAAAATGCAAGGTTGTTCATTTTGGAAGGCAGAACAAAGGAACAGAGTATTTTCTGAATGGAGAGAAACAGCAGAAAACTGCAAACCAAAGGGACTTGGGGATACTTGTGCACAAAACACAGAAAGCTAACACACAAGTACAGCAGGTAATCAGGAAGGCTAAAGGAATGTTGTCCCTTATTTCAAGGGGGTTGGAGTATAAGAGTAGGGAATTCTTACTGCAACTGGACAAGGTGCTGGTGAGACTACATGTGGAATACTATAGACAGTTTTAGTCACCTTATTTAAGCAAAGATATTGTTTCGTTGGAAGCAGTTCAGAGAATGTTCACTAGGATGATCCCTGGTATGGAGGGATTTTCTTATGAGCAAAGGTTGAAGAGAGGCAAAAAAAAACTTAATGCTGGAATCTGAGGTAGACAAACAGGAGGCTGGAGGAACACAGCAGGCCAGGCAGCATCTGAAGGAAAGGAGCAGCCAACGTTTCAGGTACTACCGTTCTTCAGGACTGGATGTGGGGGTAGGGGAAGCTGCAGATAAAGGGGAGGGGGGGTGGTGATAGTTGGGCACTGGTGGTAGGTACGACCTGGTTGGTCGATAGGAGGGATGAATCCAGTTGGTACCTGGGAGGGAGGATCAGAAGGTGGAATGGAGGGGAGGAGGTGGGACTAGAAGAGGAGGTGGGAGATGGGTGGCATGGTTATTTGATATTGGAGAACTCAATATTGAGTCCTCAACACTGAAGATAAGTTGTTGTTCTTCAAATTTGTGTTCTGAGTCACTGTGTTATTGGAGGAAGCTGAGGATGGACATGATGGCGGGCGAGTGGAGGATGGGGAATTGAAGTTGGCGGTGACCAGGGGTTAGGTTGGCCGTTACAGGCCAGGTGGAGATGCTTGGCGAAATGGTCACCTAGTCTATGTTTGGTCTCACCGACATAGAGAAGACCACATCAGGAACACCGGATGCAATAGACTAGGTTGGAGGAGATGCGGGTGATCCTCTGTCTCACTTGGAAGAGCTGTTTAGGGTCCTGAATGGAGGTGACGGAGGTGGTGTGTGGGCAAGTTTTGCATCTTTTACAGTTACAGGGGAAGGTACCGGGTGGGTCGGAGTGGCTGGTGGGGAGTGCGGTGTGAACTAAGGAGGTGCGAAGTGAATAGTCCTTGTGGAAGGCAGTGAGAGGTGGGGAGTTGAAGATGTTGCAGGTGATGGGCTCTAATTGGGGTTGGTGGAAGTGCTTGAGGATGATACATTGGATGCAGAGTCTGGTGGCGTGGAAAGTGAGGACAAAGCTGACCCTATCTTTATTGTTTGGCAGGGGGTGTAGTGGTTAAGAGCTGGAATGGAGAAGGCATGGTGGAGGGCTGACTGGATGGCAGAGAGGGGAAAAGAACATTGTTTGAAAAAGGCAGACATCCAGGATGCTTGGGAGTGGAACATCTCCTCATCAGAGCAGATGCGACGGAGACGGAGGAATTGGGAAAACAGGATGGAGATTTTGCTGGATACAGGGTGGGAGGAGTGTAGTCTAGGTAACTACGGGGTCTGTGGGTTTATAGTAAATGCTGGTCTGTAAACTGTCACCAGAAGTGGAAACCGAGAGTCAAGAAAGGTGAGGGAAGGGTCTGAGATAGACCAAGTGAATTTGAGAGCAGGGTGGAAGTTGTTAGCAAAGTCGATGAACTGCTCCAGTTCACCCTGGATGCAGGATGCAGCACTGATGCAGTCATTGATGTAACAGCGGAAGAGTTGGGGACCAATACCAGTGTACGTACTGAAGAGGGACTGTTCGACATAACTCCATCCAAACCTCCCCCCATCCAGTCCACCATCCTACTCACCAGCCCACTACCCTCCCACCCTCCTTCGCCTCCCACAACTACTCCCCATCACACTACGTCCAATCCTCACCCATCACATGCTATCGCCCCCTTCCCTCCACCCCTCCTTTGGCCACCTTGAGGCACCATTATCTGCAGCTTCCCCTACCCCCCACATCTAGTCCTGAAGAATGGTAATACCCAAAACGTTGTCTGCTCCTTTCCTCCAAATGCTGCCTGGCCTGATGTGTTCTTCCTGCCTCCTGTTTGCCAACAAAAATTGAACAGTTTGGGACTCTACTCACTGGAGCTTAGAAAATGAGATGTGACCTCATTGAAACATAGCATTCTTGAGGGATCTGACAGGGTAAATGCTGAAAAGATAGTGAGTTTAGGACCAGCGAGAGAGTACAGTTGAACATGTGGCTACAGAGCTGGTGTAGGATTGACGGCTTTAGATATATGGATTATTAGGATGTTTTCTGGGGAAGGTGGGACCAGGCTGCACCTGCACAGGAGGGCCAACAATATCCTGGGCGGGAGGCTTTTTAGAGTTCTTCATGGGGGTTTAAATTAGTGTGGCGGGGTAGGGAGGAACCAGAACAACAGGCGAGGAAGTGCAGGGACTGGGCACAAAAGAGAGACTGAGATATGCGTAGCACAGAGTAAGAGCAGGCAGAGGGAAATTGCGGGGCTCAGAAGGACTGGAGGTCTGAAGTGCATTTACTTCAATGCAAGAAGTATAACAGGTAAGACGGATGAACTAAGAGCATGGATTAGAATTAGAATTAGAATTAGAATCCCTACAGTGTGGAAACAGGATTACTGCATGGAATTATGATGTTATTGCTCCTTTCATCTTCTCCAACCTAGTCTGTTGCATCTGATGTGGTCTTCTCTATAGGTTAAAGGAAGGACAGGACTGGCAGTTTAACATTCCAAGATATGGCTGTTATAGATGGTACAGAAAGGGAAACAAAAGGGGTGGGGGAGTTGCACTGCAGATTAAGGATCACATCGCAGCTGTGTTGAAGGAGGACATGTCAGGAGGATCTTGCAGTGAGACATTATGGAGGAGCTCAGGAATAGGAAAGGTGAAATCACAATGATAGGTGTTTTCTATAGACCTCCCCAAAGCGCATGGAAGACAGAAGAGCAGATATATAGTCAGATAGTGGAAAATTTGAACAATGCTGAGTAGTTGTGGTGGGTGAATTCAACTTTCGTCTTGTTGACTGGGACTCCCTTAGAGCCAGGGGCTCGGATGGAGAGCAATTTGTTAGATGTTTCCAGGGGGGCTTTTTGAGACAGGCAATCCAATCAGAGAGGAGGCCATATGAGAGTTGGTATTAGGGAATGAGCCAGGACAGATGATTTCAGTAGGAGAGCATTTTGGCTGTAACTCCATTTGATTCTAAGTAGTCAAGGACAAGAGTGGCCCTCAGTTGAGGGTGCTTAATTGGGCAAGGGTCAATTACATCTAGATTAGACAAGAACTGGGGAATGTGGATTGGGAGCAGTCATTTGAGGGCAAATCTACATCTGGCATGTGGGAGGCTTTTAAAGACTGATTGCTTAGGGTGCAGGGCATACATGTCCCTGTAAAACTAAAGGATAGGTTTGGCAGGATTCAGGAACCGAGGGAAATTGTAAGCTTAGCCAAAAGGCAAAAGGAAGTATACGATAGGTCTAGGCAGCTACAAACTGACAAAGCCTTGAGGAGTATAGAGAAATTAGAAAGGAACTTAAACGTAGAATTATGAAGGCTAAAAGGGGCCATGAAATGTCTTTAGCAAACAGGGTCAAGAAGAATTCCAAGGCTTTTTCTGCATATGTTAGAAAAATGAGGGTGGCAAGAGAAAGAGTAGGCTAACTCAAGGACAAAGGAGGCAAGTTATGCATGGAGCCACAAGAAGTGGGATAGATCCCTATTGAGTACTTTGTATTGATAGTCGTCAAGGAGAAGGACATGATGTTGCGGTCAGGGATGAGTGTATGAATACTCAATAGAGTAGTAGATACTCAGAGAATGTCAATATATTGAAGGAGGAAGATTTGGATATTCTAAATTCCGTTCAAGTAGACAAGTCCGCAGTGCCAGATGGGATCAATCCCAGGTTACCGCAAGAGGCAAGGAGGAAATAGCTAGGACATTAGTAGATATCTTCACATCCTCTTTGACCACAGGCAAGGTTCCAGAGGACTGGAGAATAGCCAATGTTGTTCCCTTGTTTAAGAAAGAAAGCAGGGATAATCCAGGAAATTATAGGCCAGTGAGCCTGTCGTCTGTGGTAGGGAAGCTCCTGGAGAAGGTACTTGGGGACCAGATATATGCACATTTGGAAGAAAATGGACTAGTTAGTGACAGGAAGCATGGTTATGTAAGGGGAGGGTCATGTCTCACCAACCTGAGTGAATATTTTTAAGAGGTGTCAAAGATGAGTGATGGGGGAAGGGCTGCAGATGTAGTTTATATGGACTTTAGTAAGGCATTTGATAAAGTCCCACATACTTTGGTCCAGAAACTAAAATTACATGGGATTTGGGATGGGCTGGCTAAATGGAATCAAAACTTGCTTGGTTACAGAAGACAGAGGGTAGTGGTGGAGAGGTGTTTTTCAGAATGGAGACCGATAGCTAGAGGGATCAGTCTTAGGTCCTCTGTTGTTTTTCCTCCAGATCATTTATATAAAGTACAATGTCGGTGGCCTGATTAGTAAGTTTGCAGATGACCAGGATTGGTGGAGTTGCTGGTAGTGCCGACAATAGTGAAAGGTACAACAGGATTTAGATAGATAGGTGATGCATTTTGGAGGATCAAATTTAGGTGTGAATTATACTGTAAATGGCAGAACCCCTGAGAAAATTAACATACAGACAGATCTGGGCGTGCAGGTCCACAGTTCCCTAAAAGTGGCAACGCAGGTGGCCAAAGTGATTAAGAAGACACATGGCATGCTTGCCTTCATTGGCCGGGGCATGGAGTACAAGAGTAGGCAATCCATGTTGCAGCTACATAAATCCTTTGTAGGGCGCATACGGAGTATTGTGTGCTGTTTTGGTTGCCTCACTACCAGAAGGACGTGGAAGATTTAGAGAGAGTACAGAGAAGGTTCAGCAGGATGTTGCCTGGTCACGAGGGCATTGGCTATGAAGAAAGGTTAAAAAGACTAGGATTGCTTTCACTGGAAAGATAGCAGCTGAGAGAAGACCTGATAGTGGTCTACAAAATTATGAGAGGCATAGATCGGAACCTGGAATACACTGCCAGAGGAGGTAGTGGAAGCAGACAGGTTGATGACATTTAAGAGGCATCTAGATGGTTACATAAATAGGGAGGGAATAGAGGAATATGCACCGAATAAAAGCAGAAGGTTTGTTTTTTAGTTTAGTTTGGGCATGATCATCGACTCAGGCTTGGAGGGCCAAAGTGCCTGTTCCTGTGCTCTACTACTTTTTTGTTTCTTTGTTTCTCTTTTTTGGGATTACCCGTCATGGGAGAGTCTAGGGCCAAAAAGAATAGTCTCAGAATAAAGGGGGAGGGCCCAATTTAAGACTGAGATGAGGAAGAATTTCTTTTCTCAGAGGGTTGAGAGTCTTTGGAACTCGTTGTCACAGACAGCAGAGTCCTTGGTTATATCTAAAGCTGAGATAAATATACTATCAATCAGTAGGACAGTAAGAGTTACCAGGAAAATGCAGGAAAGTGGATGTGAGGAATTTCAGATCAGCAGTAATACTATTGAATGGTGGAGCAGGCTTGAGGGGCTGAATGACTTACTCCTATTCCTATTTCTTATGGTCTTATGGTATAAGGGTCACGTTCCAGAGATGTGGGTTCAAATCCTATCAGGACAGCAGGGGGGGTTCTAAATTTAATTAATAATATCTGGAATATAAAGCTAGTCTTAGTGATGATAGCCATGAATCAATTGTAAAAATGAATGGTTCACTCATATTCTTCAGGGAAGGAAGTCTGCCATTCCTACCTGGTCTGACCTCCTCCTGAGATAAAAGGTACTGCAGATGCTGGAGAATCCGAGATAACAAGGTGTGGAGCTGGATGAACACAGCAGGCCAAGCAGCATC
>JAHRHZ010000145.1:669111-712456 GCA_024137785.1 Ginglymostoma cirratum
GGTCTAGGCCCGAAACGTCAAGCTTTCCTGCTCCTATGATGCTGCTTGGCCTGCTGTGTTCATCCAGCTCCACACCTTGTTATCTCGTGACCTCCTCCTGAAATGGCTGAGCAAGACACAGTGTTCAAGGGCAATTAGCGATAGGCAACAAATGCTTGTCTTACCAGTAACGCCCATATCCCATTGAGGATGAAGGAAAAAAATTGAGACTCCTCCTTGTTGGTTCTACTGATACAGGAAACAATCTTGAGTAGACTTTAGAATATCACTACTTCATTTTTGCTTTAGATTTCCCCTAGCTAAAAAATGATGCTGTCTTAAACACCTCTACTTCATAAAAGATTGTGAGACTTAAATGCTAACTGTGTGTCTTTCTCGCTCCAGAGTTGCTGCCCAAGTACACGGAGAGTTATTTTATTTTTAGTTCAGATCTCTGTACTCACCAGGTATCTCTGGAGTGATGAAAATACAAGTCCCATTTCCTTTGCTCTCGATGTAGGGAGGTGGATGTATTTTCTCCATTTGGCAAATATATAAGTCACTATGGGATGTGTTTAGCCCACTGAGTGTTACTGAGACACTGCCGTTCCGGGATTGTCCCTGACAGTTCAGAGCCGTTTTCCTCTCAAAGTGATTCACACTTGTATTGAAGGACATAACACAGACCTCAGTGTCAGCCTTGAGTTCACCTTTATAAATGGTGATCCCGATCTGCTCAGGTTGTTCATCTCCAATGATGTTGTACTCACACTCGAGAGTGACATTGTGGCTGTCTACAAGAATTCGTCTGGGCTGAAGAACTTGAAATGCTCGAGCTGAGGTAGAGAGGAGGAAGACAAAGGAACATAACTTAAACTTGAACAGAAAGAAATACTTACTGAGCAGTGGGTCAAACAGTGTCAATTAACCAGCCCAACTCTCGAGATGTAAGAATTCTCCTTTATTCTCTCATGGGACGTGGGTGTCGCTGGCTGGACCTGCAATTATTTCCCATCCCTACTTGCTCTTGAGAAGGTGGTTGTGATCTGCCTTCTCAAACTGCTGCAATCTGTGTGTTTAGGAAGTCCAACAATGGCCTTATGGAGGGAATTCCAGGATTCTGACTCTGTGGCACTGAAGGGACAGCTATGTATTTCCAAGTCAGGATGGTGAGTGGCTCAGAGGGGAACTTGCAGTTGGTGGTGTTCCCATGTATTTGCTGCTCTTGTCTTTCCAGATGGAAGTGGTCATGGATTTGGGAGGTGTGGTCCAAGGGAAGTTTCTGCTGTTGGCTTAGGACATTGTCCACCGGGTGGAGCCATCTCCAAAAGGTACTTGAGAGTGGAGAGATTTGGGAAGAAGGACAGCTGAGTGAGTGAGGGTGGAGGGTGATGGGAGTAAGGACTGCAGTGAGTGAGTAAGGGTGGAAGAATTGGGAGGAGGGCCTGTAGAGTGTGTGAGAGAGGTAGAGCAAGTGGGCAACTAAGACTTCAATCACATCATCCAACCAATATGGTCCATCAAAGGAAGTAAATCATTATTATAAACAACTTAAATCTGTGATGGTTAATTCTAATGATTTAGCAAACCCATGGTCATTATTAGTATAATTATAAACAAGATGGTGTGATAAAGTTTGTTTTCTGTGTATCCAGGTGGACCTGGGAACACAACAATCTCTGTGAAATGTAATATGCAGAGCAATTTCAGTTCTAGTGTAGGGGATGGGCAGTGTTCAATACTGCCCTGCAAACCTGATGGGGCTTATTGTAAGGGTTTCAATAGATCATTTAGGACACTGAGTAGCTGTTCCAAGGTCACAGACAGTTGTAAAGAGAAATGGAGACAGGGCAGACCCCAAGTTAGGATGAATGAATTTTAACTGTTTAGCAGAGAAAGACTCAACAACATATGGATGGTTGTGCTGCTTGAACAAACTCAGGGACTAGGAACTAGTAAGCAGCCAAGAGTTGGAGTCCTGGGGATCTAAAATGGGAAGGTCCCCTGGCTTGTGTATTGGGGGAAGCCATGGGAGCCTCAGAAGAAGCTTATAAAAATTTAATAGATAGTAGGAACTGCAGATGCTGGAGAATCTGAGATAACAAGGTGTACAGCTGGATGAACACAGCAGGCCAAGCAGCCAAGCAGCATCTTTCTGAAGAAGGGTCTAGGCCCAAAACGTCAGCTTTCCTGTTCATCTGATGCTGCTTGGCCTGCCGTGTTCATCCAGCTCTACACGTTGTTATCTATAAAAATTAATATTTCAGTGCAGTTGTGAGGGTGAGAGGGGTTCATTCATTGAGAAAGACTAGAACTCGGGGATACCCAAGGACAGGTTTTAGCTCGGTGAAGCTAACTATCAGTGAAAAGTTGGAGTTGTGCTGGTGAATAATCACTGGAGAACTGTCTGAAGGCCTTGGGGAGTATGAACCCAGGCCAGGACAATATGTGATCGACAGTAACACGAGCAGTTGCTGAGACAATCAATGCTGGGGTGGCTCTTGAGAGGATATTTCAAGGCCAGATTGTCAAAGTGTAGAATTATAATCCTTTGTAAATTTTAATGAAATTTGATGACCCATTATATCATTATCGTTTGGAGGAAGTTACTGAGAAATCCACGGAATTTGAGTTGATAGCATTTGTTATTTGATGTGAACTGTGGGTTGTTCAATTATAATCTATATTACCTATGGTTAATCCTGGTGCTAGAAATAAGTTACATATGTGTTTTACGTTTGTGTTACTGTCGTAAATTGTGTAGTAAAGTCGTGTTGTCTGCTCAGAACTATAGGATCTTGTAGCATTGTTCTCTTTGTAAGTCCCCTGGATCTTACCTTCTTTTTATTTCAAAAATAAAAGTTATTGGCCCCTAACCAGATTGTAACATAATTTGGTGATCTTGTTAGGGTCATAAAATAATTGGATAGAGGACCAAAACTGTACAACATCCGCTTAAGTAGCAGAGATCTGCAATTCATGTCAAAGGAACAGAGGAGGTCCCAGATTCAGTACAAGTGGTCAACAAGTGTTTGATATGATAATATAAATTGTTCGCAAGTGACGAATAGACTGTAAGGCTTTTATCTCAAGTTACTGATTTGTAGCGGTTAGCTCATTTAACTGGTTGGCAGCGTGAAGTCCAAAAATAACAACAATGAAAGGTCCAATTCCCGCCCACCATGAGGTAGATTCAGGATCTGTTCCTCACCCACACCTGGAATGTGGAGGGAAATGATAAACTATCAGTATTGAAAAATAATTGCCAAGAAAATTGGCTCAGGGTCAAGTACCAGCAGACAATGAGCAAGGGCCTTCCCTCACACAGGACACTTCACATGAATGAATGGGATTAGGAGAAGGTGAGGGTTTGCCCCCATATTGAAATCCTTGGAAAGAATGCATTTGGGGAGAGGGATTTGATGGCCCTTGTTATCAATCCAGGGAGGACGGGGAATTCAAAGGTCAGATAGCAAAAAACAAGTACTGAGTATCAATATTATAGAAAGAGACAAGGAAAGCAGCAGGTAAGGGAGAGGCAGTTGGTTTAGATTTGACTGATTATACTGAAAGGAGAAAGAGGACAAATAGAAATAGACAATTGATTCTGACAGGGCTGCCTACTTAACCATACACCAGTGATTAGAGATTTCTGCATGATTTTCTACAGGTAAAGACTCCTAGTTAGCCACAAACAAAAAAGCCACAGAGCTCGAACCGCAAGACAAAACATGACAAGAGATCAAACCATGAAGTCAGGCAACTTGTTCAGTTGTGGGCAGTTTAGAACTGTCATGATCTGAGGCAAGTATTTGTCCAGTCACAGAACCAACAGTTGGATTTCGCAACCTGCAGTGAGACATGCAGGACCATCATTTCATACTGACAGGACAGATATGTCCCTCTGGCAGGAACTGAAAATGGCAGGAAGTGCCACAGTCAAGAGCAGATAGAGTGATCATAGACACCAGTGGTGTGTATATGAGATATCAGGGGACGAGTTGGTGTGTTTGTTGCATGTTTGGTTTAGAAGTGTGTAGGTAGATACAGGAGCAGGGGAATCAGAGTGAACTTGAGTGGGAGGAGGTGCGTCCAGAGTATAAACACCGGGACAGATCAGTTGGGCTGAATGGCCTGTTTCTGCACTAAGTATTGTGTGAGGAGGTTGAAAATTTGCCGTAGCCACATATTACATGAAGCAAGTTATAACTCATGACCTCTAGTTTCCAACACCAACTCCCCCCCCCACCCCACCAACCCAGGCACTAATTCAGACCACTGGCCCTCAATATTCTCCATTTCTCCCTTCATATCCCAGAGGGAAAAGTCTGTAAATAAAACAGGAACTGCAAATTAATGTACTGGTCATAATGGACTGCTGTTTTGAGGTATACAAAACAAGTCAGCCCAGTGTCCGTCGTTCACAAGTTGGGTTTTCCTTCTGGGATCCTATCTGGATGCAGGTGAAGATTGAGTGAAAACAGCAAGAATGGTGCCACCCCCTATTTTATAGCAGCTGTGGACGTCTTCTTTTGAAACAAAGGGCCAATCTTTGTGTGTGCAAGGAGTGGGAGTGAATGACATAGATGATGCCTGTTATCCTTTGTCACTGAGGTATGGATCAATTGCTCTGAGTGAAAACAGTGTGTGGACCTACCACCAGCAGACTGTAATCTGGATGATGATCTATTACTGCTGCCTCAGTGTGTGCCGTTGTTGTGCGAGAGTGACATTTAAGCAAAGCCACATGCATATCAATCTAGGAAGCAAAATATATTCGAGATGGGATTTATGAGTCACAAACCAGTAGGGCAAGGTCAGCGCCAGTTGTAATGAGTACCATTTAAATCTTATTGCCTATGTCACGGAAAAGGTATTCAGATTCATCTGAGTGAAGGAAAGGCAGTGCCAGTGGCGTGAGTATTATTTAGACTCAGGGATTTTGATCATTCTGCTGTTCATATGCTTTAAATTATTTTCAGAAGAGACATCACAGTGAAGCTGCCTTCTGATTGGCTAATAAAGGACCTACATTATGGACTAGCCTTTAATAGTAGTAGATTCAGAAAGGAGTCTAATAATTTAGGGACTATCTGAAAATAATATTTTTAAACAATAAATAAAACCTAATTAACCAAGAAATGGCAGTAAAGAAGATGTGCTGTTCTTGCATGAAGTGGGAGCTGGTGGATCTCATTGTGAGCTTCAGTGACCACATTTGCATTAAGTGTCTGTAGCTCAAGGAACCTCAGTTCAGAGTTAGAGCTGGAATCAGAACTTTAGAAACTGTGACACATCTGGGAGGGGAGACTTACATTGATGCTGTGATCCAGGCAGTCACACCCTATAGCTTGAATATTTCAACCTGCAGGTGTTCTGGGAATATCAAGTTAGTAGCCAGTCCCAAGAAAAGGAAAATGTAGAATGTCTACGAGATTTCTTTTTTAAAGCAGCTTGTGGTAGACTTCACTAGGAAACGGGCAATTCTGGATTTGGTGATGTGTAATGAGGCGGACTTGATTAGGGAGATTAAAGTGCAGGAACCCCTAGGGGACAGTGACCATAATATTATAGAATTCATCCTGCAAGTTGAGAAAGCGTAGACTGAATCAGATGTAACAGTACCACAATTGACTCGAGGTAACTGTGAAGACATGAAGGAGAAGCTGGCTTATGTTGTTTGGAAGGGGACCCTAGCAGATAAGATGGTGGAGCAGCAATGGCAGGGATTCCGTGGAGTAATTTGGGAGATACAGCAGAAATTCATCCCAAGGAAGAAGAAACATGCTAAGGGGAGGACAAGGCAACCATGGCTGAAAAAGATGTTAGGGACTACCTAAAAACAAAAGAAAAAGGATACAATGTAGTGACAATTAGTGCGAAGCCAGTGGATTGGGAAGCCTTTAAAAACCAGCAGAGGATAACTAAAAAAGCAATAAGGGGGGAGAAGATGAAATATGAGGGTGAGCTAGTAATATTAAAAAAATTGCAAGAGTTTTTTTAGATATCTAAAAGGTAAGAGAGAGACATGAGTGGACATTTGATCACGGGAAATGAGGCTGGAGAAGCAGTAAAGGGGAACAAAGAAATGGTGGAGGAACTGAATAGGTACATTGCGTCAGCCTTCACAGTGGGAGACACTAGTAGCATACCAGAACAAGAGTCAAGGGGCAGAGGTGAGCGTAGCGGCCATCACTAAGGAGAAGGTGCTGGGGAAGTTGAAAGGTGTGAAGGCGGATAAATCATCTGGAACAGATGATCTACACCCCAGAGTTATGAAGGAGATTACTGAAGAGATAGTAGAGGCGTTGGTGGTAACCCTTCAGGAATCACTGGAGTCAGGGAGAGTCACAGAGGACAGAAAAATGGCTTATGTAACAGTCCTTGATTATGATGGGAGGGAGGCAGGAGATAGGAAATTATAAACTGGTTAGCCTGATCTTGGACATTGGTAAGATTTTAGAGTCCATTACTAAGGATGAGATTGTGAAGTACTTGGAAGTGCATGATAAAATAGGGCTGAGTCAGCACGGCTTCATCAAGCAGTGGTCATGCCTGACCAACCTGTTAGAATTATTTGAGGAGGTAATGAGCAAGTTAAACAAAGAAGAGCCAATGGATATGATATATGTGGATATCCAGAAGGCTTTTGACAAGGTGCCGCACAGGAGGCTTCTTAATAAGCTAAGAGCACACGGTTTTAGGGGCAAAGTACTGGCATGGATAGAGGATTGGCTGACTGACGGAAGTCAGAGAGTTGGGATGAAGGGGCCTTTTACAGGATGGTAGCTGGTGACTTGTGGAGTTCACAGGGGTCTGTGTTGGGACCAGAACTATTCATGTTAATGATCTGGACGAAGGAACTGAGCATTGTTGCTAAGTTTGCAAATGACACAAAGGTAGGTGGAGGGACAGGTACTGTTGAGGCATGGGAAAGCTGCAGATGGACTTGAACAAGCTAGGAGAGTGGGCCAACAAGTGGCAGATGAAATGCAATGTGGGAAAGTGTTAGGTTATGGACTTTGGTAGGAAGAATAGAGATGGAAGTTATTTTCAAAATTGGGAAAGGCTTAAGAAATCTAACACACAAAGGGACTTAGGAGTCCGAGTTCAGGATTCTCTTAAGGTTGATGTGCAGGTTAACTTGGCATTTAGGAATGCAAACACAAAGTTAGCATTCATTTTGAGAGGGCTACAATACAACAACAGAAATATACTATTGAGACTGGTTAAAGTTCTGATCAGATCATATTTGGAATGTGTGAGCAGTTCTGGGCCCCATATCTAAGGAAGGATGTGCTGGCCTTGGAGAAGGTCCAGAGGAAGTTCACAAGAATTATCCTAGGGATATTGGGCTTGTCATATGAGGAGTAGTTGAGGACTCTGGGACTGTACTTGATGTTTGGAAGAATCTCATTGAAACTTACAAAACGCTGATAGGCCTGGTGTAGTGTACTTGGAAAAGATGTTTCCACTAGTAGGGGCGATAGGACCTGAGGGCACAGTCTCAGAGTGAAGGGACAATCCTTGAGAACTGAGAATGAGAAGGAATTTCTTCAGCCAGAGGGTGGTGAATCTGTGGAACATGTTGCTGCAAAAGGCTGTGGAGGCCAAGTCACTGAGTGTATTTAAGACAGAGATAGATAGGTTAAAAACTGAAAGAACTGTGGATGCTGTAAGTCAGAAACTAAAACAGAAATTGCTGGAAAAGCTCAACAGTGTAAAGCTCTGTGTAAAGGTGAGCCTTCCTTAGAGATAGATATGTTCTTGATTAAGGGGATCAAGGGTTACGGAGAGCAGGAGAATGGGATTGAGAAGGATATCAGCTATGTTTGAATGGTGAAACAAACTTGATGAGCCTAATTCTGCTGCTATATCTTAGGTCTTATGGCATCAACCCAAAACAAAAAGCGCAGAAGTGTAACTGTTTCTGAACTAAGTGAGAGAAATGGAAAAGAATGAGTGTCAGGAAAGAAATGTCATCTTGTTACAGTAAAAAGCCACAATGAGAGCACTGTGTGCAATCTAGTTCCCAATTTCAGAAGGGGATTCTTGATCATCAAGAGGATTCCGTAAAGAATTCATTTCTGAGGGAGCGATCTTACCTCTCACTTGGAGAATTCAGGACAATACAGTCAAAACAAACATGTTTCTGAAAGCGTATTGAAAAGTTCAAACCAAATCAATTTTTCACAAGGGCAAAAGCTTTAAATCCCATGGAACACAGGTTTAAAATCAGAAATCAGAAGTGAGGAGAGAAATAGAGATGAATTTTTGACCAGTGGAAAGCCAGGTTATAGTCTAAGGCATCAGGGAAGGATTTTAACATAGGTGGTATAATTTCAGTATACAGTAGGAAGTCTTTCTTTAAATTCCTTACAGGATGTCGGCGTCATTGGCTGGGCCAACATTTATTGCCGATCCCTAGATGCCCTTGAGAAGGTGGTGGTGAACCGCCATTTTGAACCACTGCAGTCCATGTGCTGTAAGTAGATCTACAATGCTGTTATGGAGGAAATTTTGATCCAATGACATTGAAGGAATGGCGATTAAGGGATTTAGGGAAAGAGTGGGGATGCGTTTAGGTAAATAGTGTCATTCCATATATATCACTGTTCATTTAGTGACATTGAGTAAAAATCCTGGAATTCCCTCCTAACCATATTGTGGGTCTACATACAGCACATGGATTGCAGCTGTTCAAGAAGCAGCTCACCACCACTTTCCCAAGGGCAGCCAGGGATGGGTAATAAATGTTGGCCAAGCCATTGGCACCCACATTTCCTGAACAAATAAATAGAAAAATGTGCAATATTTTTGTTTATCTGAGATATTTTTCACTGAAACACTGCTTGTGCTCGCTTCTTTCCGGTTGCTCTGCCGTTCAGTTAGATCAGAACTGATCTGTATCTTAACTCCATCTATTTGCCTTTGATCGTTTCCCTCTAACACACATGCCTTACAGAATGTCTGGTCTGAAATTGTGAAATAGAATGCCTCCAAACATTCAACCCTTTAAGTAACCAAATTTCAGGCTTTCAATTTCCAAATAAGGGATTAAAACCTCAAGCAAAAGATTTGTGCTGTGGACTTTGATGCAGTGACAATCTAAAGACACTATCTGTATGCTGGCCTTTCAGGCTCAGGCACCTTTAACCCAATTACGGAGGAGCTCTGCATTTGGTTGGACGCTAGTGAGTCAAAGTCCTCCAAAGTTCCTTGCACTTGATCCCTGTCTGTAAGCCTAGCGCAAAAACTGCTAGGGTAGAGGGTGGCCCTGGCTTTTTCTCTTTCGCATACAGCCTACAAACAGTACATAGCTAAACTGAGACTGAGGCCCATCTGGGTGAGGTACTGGAAGGCACTGCCAGTGTCGCCAGGACTTCAGGATACAGCACTGGCTCCTGTCACTGCTGAGAGACCGTCAAAGTGGAGGATACCATTCAGAACACCACAGATTCCTACTCCAATCAAAGTAAAAGACTGCAGGTGCTGGAAATCTGAAACAAACAGAGAATGCCAGAGGAACTCACAGGGTTAACATTTCGAGCGCAGGATCACTGTACGAAGAGAAGTCCGACTGGATTTGAAACATTCACTCTGTTTCTGTCTCCACAGATGCTGCTAGACTTGCTGAGTTTCTCCAGCACTCTCTTGGTGTTTGTTACACGCTCCTGTTTTTTGAGCGAGCATGCCTCTTCAGCCTGCTCTAACACTTTGCTGCAACAATGAAATCAAATTTCCCATCTAAATCATTAGCTGTGTATGACACAAAGTACAATCTTCAGAGCTTGCCACGCAATGAGACCATCCCTTTTGAAAGACGGGTGTGGGTGCAGTTCAAGATGCCTGGTTCCAGAGGCACCAGCTACATCCTATCCTATCCTATCTTCCATTCCCAGTACCACACAAAACCTCAGCCCCATCCAGAATTTTCAGCACAACTGTGCGAGTGTGGTATGAAGGGACTGCCACTCTGTCAGAGGTGCCAACCATTGAATGAGCATGTTCCTGCCTCCCTGGGCATGTAGAGCAGGAGGTTCTCCCTGGTGTCAGGTTTTATCTCTCAGCAAACAACACTAAAACAGATGATCTAGTTATTAATCTCATTTACCGTCGCGGGATCTTGTTATCTCATACATTGGCTCCTGTGCTGACCATGTTCTCACAATAATTGTTTTAATGACTTGAAACATCTGTGACATTCTGAACTTGTCAAAGACAAGACAAAAATGCAAACCTTTTGCTTCCAGTAGGTGTTAATGGGAACTAGTTTGGAGACTCCCACAATCCTGAATCCACTTCCAGCTCACGATCCATATAGACACATCAGCAGGAATCATTTGATCACTTTTGGCAGCAAGCAGGTAAATCCAGGGGTACTGAGGCCAATTAATCAATCATTGTCATTGTACCATTGGAGGTTCAATGAGCTGGTTTGCTGTCTGTTGTTAAGTCTTCACCTGAAGCTACTTGCTGGAACCCCAATTTCCTCGAATCCTTTTAGATTTGTTGTTATCACTTAGTAATGAAGCCTTCCATAGCCATATAACTTTGTGTGAAATTATTTCTCACAACCTCTGTCTGGATTGTTTAGTGTCATCCTTGCTAACAACTTGTGAACCAACAGTTCCCTATTCATTCTCGGCTAGCACGAGGGGACATAGCTTTAAATTAAGGGGTGATAGATATAGGACAGATGTCAGAGGCAGATTCTTTACTCAGAGAGTAGTAAGGGCATGGAATGCCTTGCCTGCAGCAGTTGTAGACTCGCCAACTTTAAGGGCATTTAAATGGTCGTTGGATAAACATATGGATGATAATGGAATAGTGTAGGTTAGATGCGCTTCAGATTGGTTTCACAGGTCGGCGCAATATCGAGGGCTGAAGGGCCTGTACTGCACCGTAATGTTCTATGTTCTATTCTCTCGAAGTCTTTCAACATATCTATATTTTCCTTTTGTTCCACAAATATCCTTTTTTCTTGCAAAGGAGAAAAAGCCCAAATGAGCCTCTCTTCTTAATCCTAATCCCTCAAAACTGGTGTCATAAAGTTATCGAGTCATTAAGACCCATAGCACAGAAAAAGGCCTATCAGCTCATCGCACCCATGCTGTTCAGAAACAGCCACCTAACTATTCTAATTATATTTTCCAGCACTTGTCCCATAGTCTTGTATGCGTTGGCATCACAAGTGCACATCTAAATACTTCATAGATGCTCTGACAGTTTCTACGTTTACCACGCTTGCAGGCAGTGAGTTTCAGATTCCCACCACCCTCTAAACCTTCTGCCCCTTACCCTGATATTGATCCCTCCATTACAGGAAACATTTATTCCTGTTTACCCCAACTATACCCCTCATAACTTTATACGTCTCAAACATGTAGTCTTTCAATCTCCTATGCTGTATGGAAAATAACCCCAGTCTGCCCAATCTCTCTTCATAATTGAAACTCCCCAGCCCAGGGAAATTCTGGTAAATCTCCACTGCATCTTCTCCAGTACTATCACATCCCTCCTATAATGTGGATCCCAGTACTGCACACAATACTCTGGATTTGGCCTAACCAACATTTTATACAGTTCTAGTATAATCTCCCTGCTCTTAAACTCTATGCCTCGGCTAATAAATGATATCCATTTTATCTAAATGTCCTGATACTTTAAGGGACGGTGGACATGCACACCAAGGTCCCTCTGATCCTCAGTCTTCCCAGGGTTCTACCATTCTTCATGTCTTCCCTTGTATCTCTTGTCACCCTTGTGATTCCATGATCCTGACATTACCATTTTAGAGCAATGCTGAGAACTGGATGCTGTATGTTTACATGTCGTGCAACTTTTCCAAAACCTCCTTGATTTAACACTACATACCAAATGGTCAATGGTAAGGGCTATTGGGTAGCAGGTGACCTTCTGCAGTCTGAGCTAACAGCCCACACCAGAACTTGTCAGTTTGGTGATCAAACAGGTTATGAATCAATTTTATAAATCTTTCTACTGCACATGAATGGCAGATGGGAAAGTGGGAGAGATTCCTGGTCATCTTAAGAACAGAAATAAATTGGAAGTTTGTCTATTTCATCCATTGCTCCAGGCTGCTACATACATGTGGAAATACTTGGCAAAGTGGATAAGTGGATTGTAACACTTCAGCATGTTGGTAAAGGACCCATCTCCTACTCCAGCTGAAATAAGGAAAATATCCGTTTTTGCAATGGTTTACGTTCAATTAAGTGACGTTTAAATGTGGTCGCTATTGCATTGTAGGAATCACAGCAGCCAATTTGCACACAACAAGCTCCCATAAACAGCAATATGATAATGACCAGTTGCTCTATTTCTGCTATGTTGATTGGGAGATAAATATTGAACACGACACAATGGTAAAACTCCTCTGCTTTTTTTTCAGAGAGTTGCAGGGAGTTCTGTATGGGCGGCTGAGTGCCTCTACTGGAAAATGGCACCACTGACAAAGCAGCACTCATTCAGTACGGCGCTAGGAATTGTCTGCCTGGATTATGGACTTAAATCCCCAGAATAGGCTGACACCCTTAACATGACTGATGACGGACCGAGGCAGCTGTCCATGAGCTAAGGCTGACACCAAAATCAGCAGTCAGTACAGATGGGAGGCAGAACCCCTGTGCAGTTAGGTAATGTCCAAAAATTGAACCCGACCTCTAGAAGGGGATTATCAGTGGCCGATAGGGTGTTGCAAGGAGCAGGGGATGCTGGCTGTGTAGGAATCCTTCAACAGAATGAGACGTTGCCCAGTATAATAGGGAATATGGATGCTGCAAAGTAATTTTTGTGCTAAAGGAGACCAGAGGAGAAAAGAGCAGGAATAATTACCTGGTGTGTTCAGGACCTCTAGAAGGCAGAGGAACAAGGCAGCAAAGTGACCCAGATGCTTCATGATGCTCGTGGTTTATCCTTCTCAGGTAGAACAGGAACAATGACTATTATAGTCGTGTGGAAGCCGATTAGCTGACAGGATGTGGTCGCTTGTCTACAAACAGCCACGACCTTGATAACAAAACTATGTGGGAGGCTGACGAGGGAGATTTTCAATTTCACAGTTTAGAAAGCAATCTTACACAACACAGCAACTCCCATTCAATTGATTCAGAATTATTCAGATGCCAAGCAGGAAAACACAGCTGGTAAGACTGCCTCCAGATTTTGGGACTTCATCTGTTTCCTGTTTGGTACCCTGTTGAGATTTTATGAATATTTCACCCTTAAGGATGAGTGATATCCAGTAAGGAAACCAGTATCTCACAAACCCTCTCAGACAGTCAACAATGTGGATTATCAGCAATAAATTCCCTCTCCACTGTCCACATCAAACACTCTCAGGACAGATACATCACAGGGTTAGATACAGAGTAAATCTCCCTCTACACTGTCCCCATCAAACACTCTCTGTACAGGGACAGCATGGGATCAGATATAGATTAAAGTTCCTTCCATAGTGTCCCCATCAATTACTCCCAGAACAGGTACAGCATAGGAGTTAGGTGGCAGAAGTCAGGGGTCAGAGGTCAGGGGGCAGAAGTGCATGCATGCAGCATGTGATCAGGATGTAGGGAGGTGTGGGCTGGAGATCACCGTGCCTTTCCACTTCCCTCCAACAAAGGCTAGATCTGGACCAATCATGAGTAGCCTGGTACAATTAGTGGTCTCTGATTGTCTGAAAGCTCTTGGGAATGGGCTACACACCCTGTATGAGAAAGTTCTGCAATTTAACATCCCGGGTGGATCTAGGACTCTAACAAGAGGCCTCCTACTGCCCCTTGGATACTTTAGTTTGTTGGGGCTCCTGGAAAGCAGGCAGTAGGTCATGGGTGCCAATAGATGTTATTGCTGAGGTCAGGCCCCATTGCTATAATGTTACGTTCCAACTGTTCTGTCAACCATAGTTCAGTTTGGAGCACTCTGCGTCTGTGGCCAAAGGCTGTGGGTTCAAGTCCCATCCACAATACAGCAGAAACTCCAGTCCAGTACTGAGGGAGTGTTGACCTGTTGGAAGTGCTGCCTTTTGAATGAGATGTTGGACTGAAGCCATTTCTACCCTTTCAGGTGGAGATAGTACTATTTCAAAGAAAAATTGGAAAGGTATCTCCAGTGTCCTGACCAACATTTATCCTTCAATCAAGGTGACCAAACCAAATGCTCTGATGATTGCCTCATTGCTATTTGTGGAGTTTTCCTGTACAATTTGACTTGTTTTTAAGAGCATAGACACAGGAGTGAAGAAGACCATTCAACCCATTGAATCTGCTCTGCCACTCAATGAGATCATGGTTGATCTAATAAACCTCATCTCTACTCTTCTGCTTTTTCCACATAGCCCTCAATTCCTGTACTGATTAATGATCTGTCTGCCTCAGCCTTGAATATACTAATGACCCAGCCTCAGCAGCCCTCTGTAGTAAAGAATTCCACAGATTCGCTATCCTCAGAGAGCAGAAATTCCTCCTTACCTATTTCTTAAATGTGCAACCCTTTATTTTGAGATTATGCCCTCTTATCCTAGACCCCACATGGGAAACAACTTTTTCACATGTATATTTCAAGATGTTTGCCTCTCATTCTTCTATATTCCAAAAAGTAAAGGTCCCAACTATACAACTTCTCTTCATAAGACAGTCCTGCCATACCTGGACAAAAACTCAAATCTCTCTTTCTCCATTTAAATAATATCCAGCTCCTCTATTCTTCCTGCCAAAGGGCAGAGCCACTCATTTCTCCTTATTATATTCCACCTGCTAGACTTTTGCCCACTCACTCAACCCACCTATATCCCTGTGCAGACTTGTTGTCTCACCCTCAGCATTTGCCTTCCCAGCCATTTTTGTGTCTTCTGCAAACTTGGTTATAATACATTCACTTGCCTCATCCAAATCATGAACATACATTGTAATAATTGTGGCCCCAGCATCATCTCTGTGGCACTCCATTAGTTACAGGTTGCCATTCCTGAAAGTATCCTCTTATCCCAACTCTTTGTCTTCTATTAATTAACCAATCCTCTCTCCATGCTAATTTACTATCTCTAACGTCTTGGTTCTTAAGTAGCCTAATGTGTGATACCTTATCAAGTGCCTTCTGAATTGTGTCTTGTACAGTTTTAGCAAAACCCCTTAACTTTTATACTCAATTCCCTTGGAAATAAAGGTCCTCATTCCGTTTGCCTACCCTATTACCTGCTGAACATGGATACAAGCTTTTTGTGATTCATAGAGGAAATCTCCTAAATCCCTCTGTTTCATAGCTTTTTGCAGACTTTCTGCATTTAAATAATATTCACCTTCTCTCATTCTTCTTGTCATAGTGCATAACCTCACATTTTCTCAGATTATAATTTCAAAAGTACTTCAATGGCTGTACAATCAGCTGCTTATGAACGTGCTATATAACTGCAGCCTTTCTTCCATTCCTGACTGCTAAACTGGGTGTGAAGATTGAGAAACTGAGCCACTTGTTTGTTATACCCAATCACATCCTCTCAGATCCTTGGAGGAGATAGCAGAGTAAATTTACTGACAAACTTTTGATGAAAGCAATAAGGCGGAAACAGTAGAGTGTTTCAGTTACTCTAATTTTAACTGGGACACCATCTGTGTGAACAGCACGGAGGCCTTGAATTTCCTCAGTTGCTTTCAGGAGCCAATGTGTAGTCTGTCAACCAGATTCTAAGTTTGCTTTGAGGTAACAATGTGGGCAAATGGAAGCAGTTTCAATGAGAGGGTGTTTTGGAGCTATAATTGATTTGGATGTACAGCTTATCTATGTATCTTCCAGCTTTTCATCAATTCTTCCATTTGTTTAAAAACCCATCCTTCCATCTTTCTATTCCTCTATCCTTCCATCATTTCAACTTTCTATCATCTGACCCCTTCAACTATTAGCAATCTTCCATTTCCATCCTTCAACCATCCATCTATCCATTTTCTGTCCATCAATTCCTCTTTCTGTCAAGCCACCCATTCTTTTTCCCCTCATCAAAACATTTGTCTACCTCTCCATTCATCTGTCGAGTCCTCCATTATTCTATCCATTGGTCCATTTGCCCAGCTAGTCAGCCATTCAACAATTTCTCCACCCATCTATCTGTCCATTTATTTAACACGCCTTCTCTCAAACCCTCAGCTAGGAACATGACCAGAAATGTACTGAGCATATCACACACAATGTATAACCTCCCTCACAGTTCTCACCTTCAGTAGCCAGTAATCCAACCTATGCTAAGTAATGGATTCTCTTACTTATAAATGTGGAACCTATTCCTCAAAGTAATAGTGTTCAAAGATATTTATTGGCATTCATAAGGATTAAGCTCATAATGGAAACTATTATTCTTACTAATAATCACATCTATAAAATTAACAGCCCAGAATGTGCTGTGGAAATGAAACTGTCAGTGCTCAGCATCGAAACTCCACCAACAGCAACTTCAGGGTATGTGCAATATAATGCAGAAATTGAGAACAAAAACAGAAGTTGCTGGAAAGGCTCAGTAGGTCTGGCAGCATTTGGGGAGAAAAATTAGAGTTAACTCTCCCTCAGAACTGGAAGTTGCTTGCAGTGACTCTGTACTCTTCCAGAAGGAGCACTGTTGTGTAATTACACTGACCAGAACTTCTATGATTATGCTCTTAGTCTAGCTGTAAAGACAATGGCCTACTAAGTTCATAATTACTGCTAAACAGTCTCACTGGTTAAGAAGTAATTTCAGATATTTTCTTTGACAAAAACATTAAGAGGAGAAATTCAATATAGTTTTCATTTTAAAAACGTTCGTCAATATATTTTAGTTTCCATCTTGATCCAAATACCGTCATTTATTCCACTGGCAGAAAGTTAAAATTAAAGGAACTAAATGCTTTTAGCCTCCTGGTTTGCTGTCTGTGAGCATATTAAGTGCACCTGACTGTTTGCCCTGCTCTTTGGTTTCTCAGGTAGTAAGAGGGGTGGGGGGTGGGTTATGGTTGTTATAGAATGATCACATGAACTGTAAATGAAGAGATGAAGAACATCTGATCACTCCACAATGCTGCTACTTCCGTACGTTTATGTAAATAGTATCGTCCTTCATCTGAGAAGTAAAAAGAAAGATACAATCAATCATTTACTGTGTCAAGGCAAAGTACAAGTTTGGTTTAGTGTGTCAGTTGTTATGGAGACCAGGTAGGGAAGCTGGCTGGTCAAAAATGGGAACGTGATGAGAAAAACAAAAGCACAAAGGCCCAATCAGTAAGTACGAGTGTACAGTGAGGAAGACTGTTCCTCTGATGTCTTTAGGTTACAAAAGACAAGTTTAATGAAAGGTGTGTGATTTATATATAAAAATCATTTTATTAGAGTTTGGATTTCAAACTTGACTTGATAGAAGATTTTTACGTTTCATCAGTCCATGGCACAGAGATTGCTTTGTGGACAGCTTTCTTTGTGGTCGCCTGTTACTTCATTGCTGAATATAAACTGGATTAATAAGAATTTAACGATTTCGACATGCCCTATATCTCATCTGCCGAAACATCCCTTAGGAACTCTTGTTCAGACCGCTAACTTGCAGTAACACAAATAGTGAATCCCTCGATCAGACTCACCCACTGTAACAATCTTAGTAACTCTCACCCACAGCGCTCACATTTGATAACACCCAGTAATTCAACTACTGAAATGTAAAGATTACAGGTAAAGAGTCAAACATCATTGAACATGAGGTTCATTTTATTACATTGTAACTACTCAGTGAGCAGCAAGCTCAATAAAAATGTGTTTGTAGAAAGGTTTTGAGCTGCAAATAATATATGTGACACACTCAGGACGACACTGGGTCTACACCCAATGATCTTGCTACTACCTTCTCAACATCATATTTACATACTGCATTTCCTCAGTACAGGGAAGCATTTGACAATCTGTATTGCTCAAGCCCATTCCTCCACCTCTTCAAATTGGTTGCACTCTTTGTGCTAATGGTGCTCCCTTACTGGTGTTTGGAACAGAATGTCCTCTACCACATCTTGTAGTTGATAAATGGTTCTCACAGGAGTATCAGTTATGTTACGGTCCTCAGTACCTTTTAGCTGTTGGCATTGGACATGTTGACACAGCAGGTTTGAGTATGTTTGGTGTTCTTTCCTTCATTTAGGCTTGTGTTTTGACTCCTCAACCCTCTGATAAAGTCATCAGCTGTCCTCAATGTTTGTTCAGTATTTTCTTGTTGCACTATTTGCCCAGAGTGAGCCGTATATTCTTATCTCTCAGGAAGATATATCGCCCTGTATGCTTCAAATGAAATAGATGCAGCTAGTGATGATCTCTCCGCAGTCCAGGTTATCACTCTACACTGGCCTTTATTGATTGAGAATATCACACATAGCAGTGACAAGAATGTACAGTTTGGTTGTGGAAATAAGTGTGGTTTCCCTGGCAACGCCTTGAAGATTACCACTTTGAGTTGCTTCTTGTTTGGTTTTTCCCAGCCATTGTACAACAGCGCAGAACCACCCAGAGTCATGTGGCAATTGGGGGTAACTGGGCATAGAGCAGGCATTCAATAGTAAAAGCACAGAGCCAGATATTCCTGTCCACACTGAGGGACTGTGGTGAATCAGTCGTCGACATGTTTTGACATTGGTCGAATGTGTGAATTGAATGTTACTGAGACAGAGATTGCACTAGCAGATATTTTACAAGATCAATAAGCTAACAGATTTAGTGATCACTGAAGTAGGACATCTCAGGTAGTAAGGGGGGGGGCGGTTATGGTTGTTATAGAATGATCACATGAACTGCAAATGAAGAGATGAAGAACATCTGATCACTCCACAATGCTGCTACTTCCGTACATTTATGTAAATAGTATCGTCCTTCATCTGAGAAGTAAAAAGAAAGATACAATCAATCATTTACTGTGTCAAGGCAAAGTACAAGTTTGGTTTAGTGTGTCAGTTGTTATGGAGACCAGGTAGGGAAGCTGGCTGGTCAAAAATGGGAACGTGATGAGAAAAACAAAAGCACAAAGGCCCAATCAGTAAGTACGTGTGTACAGTGAGGAAGACTGTTCCTCTGATGTCTTTAGGTTACAAAAGACAAGTTTGATGAAAAGTGTGTGATTTATATATAAAAATCATTTTATTAGAGTTTGGATTTCAAACTAGTGTTGTGTTCATGTTGACATACTTTTGTGAAGGGGTTTAAAATTAATCGGGTCAGTCTTTCTGGAACCATGACTTTCTAAACCAGCATGTATCATAAAGGGCAAATGAATGCAAGGACCCTTGGAGCGTTAATGGAAGTTTATTTTGTTGGGGTTTACAACACAAGAGTGAAAGCATTAAACCATTAGCAGTTGCAGGATCTACGATGAGCAAGTTTTGTTTTCATTCAATAGCTTTTAGGTTCAGTTTGAAGGAGAGTCACATGGGGTCAGAGAAACTATAATCTCTCCTTGGAAAAGGAGATTGCGGTTAGGGAATAAGTTACTTAGTGGAAGTGTGTAGCCTGTGAAACTTCCTGACTAGAAACCTGCATTGGTTATTCAAAACTGAGAAAAATTAAACTCTTCGTTGTGTGCGTTTTCAATGAAAAGTCTTCATGGGTCATAGGAGAGGAACTGTGAAGAAGCAGTTAAGTCGTCTACCGATTGGGCAAAGAAGGAGAATTTCTCTAGATTTTGATTAATTGTAAAATGATGGTGAGGGGGAGTAGATGGGATTCTGTTTTACCATTTTTTTGACTCATAGAGACATGCAGCATTGAAACAGACCCATCAGTCCAACCAGTCCTTGCTGACTATGTTCTCAAACCAAACTCGTCCCACCTAACTGTGTTTGGACTCCAGACCTTTCCTTCATACTGCATTGTGTGTAGCTAGTTTGGTATTTAATATTTTATCTTTGTTTATTTTGTGTAATAAACTCCTGTTTTCTGTTAAAACCAATTTTGTAGCCCAGTGTGTTTATGCGTCACTGATAGACCACCACACTAAATCTAAACAAAATATGAAATATTGAATTTCATTCTGGGTTCTGATTTGTCCAGTAGTAACATCAGCCAGGATCATCATACAGGCAGGAAGGGGATAGACTCCAAGTCACTGCACTGCTTAGAATTGATTCAGCATTAGTGAACAAATTTGTCATATTGTCAAACAGGGTCGGGGTTGGGGACCATGTAATACTGACAAATATTAAAGCACTATGTAATGGAGGAATGAATGAACAAGAAGGTAGTAAGTCATGGAAAGATTAACACCAGGAGACTACGAGAGTAGACATCAGTTTACAATGTCTTTTCTTGCCAGAGATAAACTCACAACTGAATATAAACTCATTTTATAATTTTTAGCTAACTCTAAAATGAATTTGTGGGATGTACTGGGAGCTTTAGTGTTGGGGAAACGTGGTAGGGGGTTATCAAAGGCCAGTGCAGGATAAATTCTTCAGGTACATACCTTGTGTTTACAGTACAACAACGTCAAGGATGTGCTGTACAGGAGCAGTAGTGCAGCAAGTACGATAAGAATTATAGTCGGCAAAAACCCCTCAGTGGCTTCACCATCTGAAAGAGAAGACATCCCAGTGTAATCCACAGACTCCAAGGTTCCCAGTAGGAATAGGGATTAAATACACAGTCTCTGTGAAAGGGTGGTATGCTGGAAAGGTACAGCATGTCTGTGGAAGGGTAGAGAGTCAGATGGGAAACAATGCCCCTGAGAAAACATGGGGAGTGAAGTGGGACACAGCTTCTGGATGTATAGGGTAAACGGTTGAAATTTTTTAGATGGGTTACAGTGCCTAGGGCAGGTGGTTGGATGGAGTACAGTCTCTTACCAAAAGGATTTGGAATTGAATTTTGTACAGTTTCTCTATGAAAGGACAGAAAGCTGGAGGCAGTGTGGAGGAGGCTAGGAAGAAGATGGAAAGGCAGTACTGATAGGGAATTCTTTAGTTAGTGGAACAGATAGGTGTTTCTGCAGTGACTCCAAGATAGATTTTTGCCTCCCGAATGCAAGGGTCAAGGATGTCACAAAACTACTGCAGGACATTTGCCTGGGGGAGGGCAAACAGCCAGAGGTCATGGTTCACATTGAGACTAATGACGTCGGTAGGTAGGGTATGTGGTCCTGCAGTCGGGCTGAGTAGGAAATCAGCATGCAGGACATCTTAAACAATAATCTCCAGATTACTCCCAAAGTCATATGCTAGTGAGTACAGGAATGGGAGGATAAAGCAGAGTGATGCTGGAAAACTGATATAGGAAGGAGAGATTTAGATTCCCCTGACATTGGGACTGGCTCTTGAGGAAATGACCCCTGCAAAATCCAGAAAGTTTGCATCTGAACGAAGTCAGGACTGAGTTCCTTGCAGAACATTTGCTACAACTGTTGGGGAGGTTGTAAACTAGCTCAGAAGGGCTGTGGGAACCAGTAGAGAATATTAGAGCGTGATACCATTGTTGCACAAAATGCTGGGAGAGGCAATTAGCTCTAAAATAGAGAATAGTAAGTTAATAGATAGAGTCAGAATACAGTAGAAAGTAATGAAGGCTCAATCAGGGTTGAACTGCAAATGTGTGAATGCAAAGTGTATAACTAATCAGGTTGGGGAATTACAGGCACAGTGGGATTGTCTTGTGGGATTATGATGTGTGGTGGTAACAGGGATCTGGCTCAAGGAAGGACAGGACTAGATGTTAAATATTCCTGATTACAAGTTATTAAGAAAAGATAGGAAAGGAAATTAGGAAAAGGGGTGGTGTCTTTGGCTAAGGAGAGCATTTCAATACTGAGAAAGAGAATATCTCAGAGGGTTCAAGGACAGTATCAATTTATTTACAGACCATAGGATATAGGAGCAGGATTAGGCCATTCAGCTGATAGAGCCTGCTCTGCCATTCGATCATGGCTAACTTTGTTTCCCAACCCCATTCTCCCTGTAATCTTTGATCTCCTTACTTATCAAGAATCTATCTATCTCTGCCTTAAATACATTCAATGACTTGGCCTCCACCGACTTCTGTGGCAATGAGTTTCACAGAATTACCATCCTCTGGCTGAAGAAGTTTCTCCTCACCTCAGATTAAAAGGGTCATCCTCTCACTCTGAGGCTGTATCCTTGGATCCTAGTCTTTGCTATTGATGGAAACGTCTTTTCCATGTCCATGCTATCCAGTCCTCCCATTATTCTGTAAGGATCAATCAGATCTCCCCTCATCCTACTAAACTCCATCGAATACAGACCCAGCGTCCTCAACTGCTCCTCATATGACAAGCCCTTCATTCCCAGGATCAAGCTTGTGGACCACTCCAAGGCCAGCACATCCTTCCTTTGGAACAAGGCACAATACTGCTCGCAATATTCCAAATGCAGTCTGACCAGAGCCTTATACAGCGTTAGTAGTACATCCCTGTTCTTGTATTCTAGCCCTCTCAAAACATTGTGTTTGCCTTCCTAACTACCAGATGAATCTACATGATAACATTAGGAAAATCCTGAACCAGGACTCCTGAATCCCTAGAGCATAAGGCATACAGCATAAGAACAGGTAAGAACTTATATATGACACTGGTAAGACCTCAGCTGGAGTACTGTTTACAGTTCTGTGCACCACACTATAGGAAGGTTGGAAATAGCTTAGAAAGAGTTCAGAAGAGGTTGAAGAGAATGTTATGTCAGTTATGAGGTAAAATTTGAGAAGTTGTGACTGTTTTTCTTGGAGGAGAGAAGGCTAAGAGGAAATTTGACAGAAGTTTTCAAAATCACGATGGGCCTGGATAGAGTAGATAAGACGAATTGTTCTCACTCATGAAAAGACTGAGAACCAGAGGGCATAACTTTGCAAAAGAATTAAATGTGAGTTGAGAGAAAACTTGTTAATTGCAGTAAGTGGGTAGGGGATAAAATTCACTGCTTGGGAGTGTGGTGGTGGCAGGTTTAATTGAGGTATTCAAAAGGACCTTGGATGGCCATTTAAATAGAAACAGTGTGCTGGAGAAAGGCAGGAGAACGGCACTAAGTTAAACTGGTCAGAGAGCTGGTGCAAACCCGATGGCTGAATTGGTTTCCTTCTCTACCATAAAAGTTCTGTACTTCTGTGATACATGCAAATTGTTGGGGACTAAGATGGGGGACAGTGTCTGTGTAAAAGAATGAGGAATTGGATGAGGAGCAGAAGATGCTAAATAGGCCAAGGAGAAAGAGGGGGTAATTCAGTTATAAGAAGAGTTTACAATTGATGAAAAAGAAATATTGAATAGTCTATCTATATTTAAAGTGTTGATAAAGCACAGGGACTGGAAAAGATGAATCCAAGGATATTAAGGGAAGTGACAGTGGGAGTTGCAGAGGCACTGGCTATAATTTCTTAGATAGAGGGTGGTGCCAGAGGGCTGGAGAATTTATTGGGGTGTGATTGGTGGGAATATGGAGTAATCGGATCAGCAATGATCTTATTGAATGGCAGAGGAGGCTCAAGGTGCTGAATGGCCTACTTCTGCTCTTCATTCATAGGTCCTATGTTCTCATTATTTATTTAATCAAATTCTTTCATAAATTTGAGCACCTTCTATTAAATCTCAGATAACAAGGTGTAGAGTTGAATGAACACAGCAGGCCAAGCAGTATCAGAGGAGCAGGAAAGCTGACGTTTCGGGCCTAGACCTTTCTTCAGAAATGGGGGAGAGGAAGGGGGTTCTGAAATGAATAGGGAGAGAGGGGGAGGCGGATAGAAAATGGATAGAGGAGAAGATGGGTGGAGAGGAGACAGACCGGTCAAAGGGGCGGGGATGGAGCCAGTACAGGTGAGTGTAGGTGGGGAGGTAGGGAGAAGATAGGTCAGTCCAGGGAGGACGGACAGGTCAAAGGGGCGGGATGAGGTTAGTAGGTAGGAGATGGGGGTGGGGCTTGAAGTGGGAGGAGGGGATAGGTGGGAGGAAGGACAGGTTAGGGAGGCGGGGACGAGCTGGGCTAGTTTTGGGATGCGGTAGTGGGAGGGAAGATTTTGAAGCTTGTGAAGTCTCCTTCAGTTTCCCAAGGAAAACAATCCTGGCTGCTCCAGTCTCTCTACATGAGTCAAGTCCCTATCCGTGATTCCACTTGTGTCATTCTTTCCTGTGGCCTTTCTGTGGCCTTGACCTCACCATGAAGTGAGGTGCCCAAAATTGGATACATTCCTCTACTGGAGTCACCCAGTGCTGTATAAGTATTCAGCATAATGCCATTACTTTTGTACTTTAAGGCTCTGTTTTTAAAAGCAAATATTGCAAATTCTTTTTGGACTGCAGATTTCCCAAGTTGTATTATTAACTTCAAAGACTTGTGTATATACATCCCAGGTCTCTCTGTTCTTGCAACCCCTTCAAATTGCACACTCATTCTTCCAAGCAAAATCCACCATTTAACATTCCTCTGCATTCAATCTCACCTGCCACGTGGTGTCCTGGTTTATAAGCCTGATTGTGTTCTCCTGAAGTCTGTCACAAATAATACTGACTTTTATAGGATTTGCACATCTTGACTTTAATCCCTGTATCCCTGGTCCCAGTCATAAATATATGTTATAAAAATACAGTGTTCATAATACTGACACTGGGGCATATTTCTCTTCAATCTGTAGGATGAGTTTTCTGCTATCTTACCTCCAAGTGGAGTTGGATATGGTTCTGATTTTAACTCACTTAAATCTCTTTCACTCACATGGAGTTAAAATCCAACAAACAAGTGTGTGAGGAGTTCGTGGAGTAATGGTGTGTCTCCTGCACTATGTTGTTCTAGGTTTCTGTGTTGGTGTTCAGTGAGTTGGCAAGACTGCAGTAATTGCAATTTGCCCGCAGAGGCCCTCAGTAAGTTATGTAATATTTAAATCAAGGATGGGAACGGGTGTATGTACTTGAGAGCAATATCACATACACCTCAGAGTGAATCAAGGAGAGGGGACAGGCCATCTTATGAGTGTGTGTGAACAGGGCAGGGTCTTGGCTGGCTTGTTTCCACTCCATTCTGAAGGCACACTGAGTGCAGAAGCGGCCTTTCTGAAGCTAGGGATCTCACCATGGATTGGGAATTGGAGCTGGGAATCAGTGTGTGCACAGCTGAGGTGGACACTTATGAAGGAGCCTCCCAGTGTGTTGCGGAGGTATAAAGGAAGCAAGTTAACCTGAGCACTCACCTTCAGGACAGGTGATTGCCTGGTTGATGTAGATGATAGTCCATTGCCCAGCGCTCTCATGAAATGGCGGTGGATGTGTCTTCAAAACCTGACAGATGTACCTGTCTGTGTCAGTCACATTGAGGCCCCGGATGGTTATCGACATGTTATTCTGACTCAGCGAAACCTGGCAGTGGTACAGGCCCTTTCTCACCGAATTTATAATTGTGCCATTGATGAAGGAAGTTGTACAAACCTCGGTGTCTTTACTCTGCATGCCCTTATACAGGACGACTTGGAATTCTTCACCCATTTGACGGCCATCAAACCCACATGCCAGGCTGGCCTCTCCACTATGGTTGGCCTTCACAAAGTGTAGCTTGAAGATGCCCGTGTTTGATCCTATGAAATAATGTGAAGAAGTTTCATGATTGAAAGCTCTCTTTCTATATCTGGTGATTTGGACACCACTGGCAAATCTGACAATTCTAGACCATCCCTTAGCCTCTTTTGAGGAGGTGGTGATAAGCTGCTGCCTTGAACCATTGTAGCCCATGTGGAGGAGAGAGTTACAGGCTGTTGACCCAGTGATGATGAAATTACGATGATGCTTTTCCAAGTTGAAATGGTGCGTGACTTGTTGGGCTGGCGTTTCCTTGCAGTTGCTGCCTAATCCCTTTCAATGATTCATGTCCTGTGCTTGGATATTGCTGTCGAAGGAGTCATGGGTTGCATTTTGTAGATTGCAAACACTCCAGCTATGATGCCTTGGATGGGGTGCCCTTTGTCCTAATTTGTGTCAGAACTGCAACTTCAGAAACGTCATGATCAACTAGACTGTCAAATTTGGGATTTTAATGTAAGTGGAAGGATCAGAAGAATGTTGTGGTTAGATTGGGGAAATGTGGGGTGGGGAGTATTGGGACATGCTTAGAGATAGTCTTGTCAGCGATTGGGATCTCAGGAGTAAAGAGATTATGTGAGATGCAAGTTCAGGAGGATGGCTGTGAATCTGACAAAAACATTTCTGTGGAGGAAGAAATGAAGTTACAGGAGAGAGGACAATAGGAGCTGAGATGGAGGTAAACAGGACTCATATTAGGTAAAGTGAGTTGACCAACATGTAGCGGATGGAATACAATGTCGGTAACTGTGAGGTTGAGGAAAATAGAGAAGCAGAATATTATTTCAGTGGAGACAGACTGTGGAATACTGTGGTGCAGAGGACTCTGGATGTTCTTGAACATGAATCACAGAAGGTTATCTTGCAGGTAGAGAACGAAATTAGGAAGGCAAATGGAATGTTGGGCCTTATTACAAGGGGGATGAAGTGTAAGTGAATGGAAGTCTTGGTCCAGTTGTACAGTGCTTTGGTGAGATCACATCTAAAGTACTGTGTACAATTTTTGCCTTCTCACTTAAGTGGGGATAAACTTGCATTGGAGGCAATTCAGAGAAGGTTCTGTAAGGTAATTCCTGGGATGAAGATGTTGTCTTATGAAAAAAGGTTGATCATGTGAATCTATACTTATTTGAGTTTTGAACAATGCAAAGTGACCTTATTGAAATATGCAACATGCCGGGAGGTGTGTTTTAACTGAGAAAGGAATGACAGATGGCTCTGACCTCTCAGTTATCAGACAAGAATTGCCCCTTTACCCTTGGACAAAGGTCTCTCACATGAAGGCCTGGAATCTGCTGCTCATGGCACAAAGCCTGGGATGTGGTGGTGTCTTTAAAATAATGCTGCCCTGGCACAGTGGCATGCTTTGTCTAACTTGCTCTAGAATACTAAAGGTGAATTTAGGATTGACAAATCTGGTTGAATGCCTTTCTGTGGCTTTTAGTTCATGACCTCCTGCCTCCACTCTACCTTTGATCTCTGCATGGACGTGCTCATTGCATGCCATCTTTTGCAACCAATCAGAAATCAACATATTCCTCGTGACTGAACTGGATGGGTCTTGACTCTCTAAAACTCTTCATTTCCAACTGAACAACAACAAGAACTTACATTTGTATAGAACCTTTAAGTGAATGAACCCTCACAGGGTGCATCTCGGGAGCATTATTAAGCAAAGAGAAGTGGGAAGGTGGAGGGAGAGAATTTAAGAGATTAGGTCTGAGGTAATGGAAGGTATGACCACAAGTATTAAAACAATTAAGATTGGAGATACACAAAAGGCCAGAATTAGAGGCGTGAAGATATTTTGGAGCGTTGTGGGGTGGTTGTGATCAAGATATTGAGGGTCAGAACCACACTTAAAAGCAAGCATGGAAATTAAAAATTGAGACTTTGATTTGTATACAGTGGGTGTCAGTGAGCACAGGACTAATGGCTGACTGAGTATTGTTGAAAGTTAATGAACAGGCAGTAACATTTAGGATGACCTTAAGTTTTCAGTGGTAGAATGTAGGAGGTCGGAATGTGTTGGAACAGTCTAGAGGTAATGAGGGTTTCAGGAGCAGATGAGCTGAGGCAGGGGGAATCAGGAAATGTTACAGAGGTGAAAAACAGTGGTCATAGTGATAGCACAAATATCCAGTCAGAAGCATACCATAGCATTAAATGTGACATCAAGTTTGGATAGATTGATTTCATCTCAGACAGTTGCCAGGAGAAGGATAGATTCACTTACTATAGAAGAGTTTGGAGTGAGGACAAAAGAAAGGCTTCAGGATTTTCACCTCAACTCTACAGTCCTGCAGACATCTGAGAATCTTTCATCCAAGAATTAGGAAGATTGAGGATAAGCGAATCTGTTTTAGTGCTAGGTTTAATAATTGAACACTTTGAACAAGGCAGATGTGCAGAAGTTGCTTTTTGAGCCAACCTGTCCAGTTCACTGATGGCACTGGCGTAGGGTTGGATTGTTTTTTGCCTGGTTCAATCTCCTACCTCAATGCAATTGATCAATAATGGTGTTTCCACTACCCAGAATCCTCTGTACTCTATCCATGTGGCCTTATAGGTGCAGAGAGCTTTAGCTCATTGACGTTCCTCTGGTATCAATGCCCTGTAATGCCTCATTCCAAGAGTCACATTTGAGTGTTGACTATGAAGATATTACTCCACAGAAGGCATTAGCATCAAGCTTGGTTACATCTTTGCCTCACATGTGAATCTGTTGGGTTTTCACTGAGATCCTACAGCCCAGCCAAAGAATGGTGAGTTGGATTATAGAGGATCTAGTATTGTAATGGATGAAACTAAGAGTTGGCACAGATAGGAACACTGAGATAACAGTCAGCTATTGAATCCCTTGAAACTTTACCCACCTTTTCGGTCAGATTATAACTGATCTGTATGTTCACTCCATGTATCCTTCAATTCTCTTTACCAACCAAATGGTATCAATTTCAATTTGAAATTCTTCCAAACTTCACCATTCTTTTGGGAATCGAGTCTTGGCTTTGTTTTTATCCCGATATTTACTTGACAATGCCTTTTATATTGAGCCAAGGGATGGGAACATTTCCGGTTTTGTGCGATAGGTGAGTGAGGAAATTTAGAGCTCATTTTTAAGTCAGCAAGTGTCTAGGATGCAGGCCAGTTGTTGAATGGATGGCCACTAATCTGGTATCAAAGCAGAGTAATCTCTATCCCAGGACTCTGGCTCATAACAAAAACCATGAACTAACGATGAACAAAGATTATAAACAGGAAGCCCAGAACTGCATCCTGCTCAGCTGCGCAGGTGCATTGCTACTTCCTTTCTAACAATGTCAGTTCTTGGGCTTATTGCTGTGGTTCCTGGCTGTGGCTTCATAGCCTCATGGGCTGGATCCTCTTGAAAGGATCCAGATGTGACCTGCTGTGCATTGAGCTGAAATGTTCAATATGGGCCCATCAGATTAGTGCATCAGTGAGGGGCAGTCAGTAAAAAAAGGGAATGACTATGAAGGAGTCAGTTGAAATGGAAGGAAATTAGGTTGATCTGTTTAATAAAAATATACTTGACCATCTACCACCCAAAACCTCCTGAGCCATCATCAATTTCCTTTTCCTTTTCTCAGCCCTTGATGGTGTTGGTGTCTCCCATCTCCATGCTTGAACCTTTCCAATCAAGTTTCCAAGCTAGTTCACTTATAACCAGCTTTTAACAATGTCATTGATGTTATCCTCTGTGACTGTGACCCATGAATACATTTTCCCTTTTCATAGCCTCCTGTTCCCTTTGACAATGGCTTTCCTTCACTGTGCAGAACAATTGGACATCCTTTACCAGGTTTCACGTCCACAGATAATTTTGGTTTCTTTGTGGGCATCACTCGTCAGGACCAGTATTGATTGTCTATCTATGCAGACGGGTGCAGTTCCAACAACATTCAAGAAGTTTGACACCACCCAGGATAAAGTAATTGGCTTGATTGACACCACATCCATCACTGTTCATATTCACTGCCTTCACCACCGATGCACAGTGAGGTGTGCCGTCTACAAGATGTACTACAGCAGCTCACACAGGCTCCTCTCACTGCAAACCTGCAACTTCTACCATCTAAAAGGACATGGGAGCACCACCATCTGCATGTTCTCCTCCATCCCACACGCCATCTTGTCTTGGAACCATATTGTTGGTCCTTCATTGTCACTGGGTTAAAATCCCAGAACACCCTTCCTAATGGCATTGTGAGTGACCATGGACTGCAGCAGTTTAGGAAGGCAGCTCACCACCACTTCTGCAAGGTGTTTAGGGATAGACACCAATGTTGTTATCTCTTAAAAACCCTGTGGGATTAGCCTTGCCCTTTTCCTATTCCCCATTCACATTCCCCCTCAGTGGCATCATCCACCTGTTCTGAAGATGTAAATATCCACAACAAAGGGTGTCTTCTCTTGTCCTTGACCTATGATTCTTCCCCATAGTGACTAGCAGGGTCCCTGATTATGTTCAGCGCATTTTCCACACTTTTGTTCTCACCGCTTCCCCGCCCTTCCAGAGTCACATTAGGGCTCTTCTTGTTCTCACTTTCCACCCCACCAGCCTCAGTATTCAATGGTTCCTTTTCCACCATTTCCACCACCTCAAGCATAATGTCAATATTAAACACATCTTCCCCTCCCCTCCCATGTCAACATTTTGAAGAGACTATTCCCTCTCTGATAACCCTGATCCAATCTGCAGTCACCCTCAGCCCCCTGTTCCCTTCCTGTGCAATTACAGGAAGTAATTGCACAGTCCTTGCATCTCCTCTCTCCTCACCTTCTAAGGCTCCAATGGATGTTCAGGCATTTTTTTATACTTTCTTCAATCCAGACTGCTGTAGTTACTATTCACAGTGTGGTCTCCTCTGCACTGGGGAGACTAAACACAGATTGGGTCACCATTTTGGAAAATACTTCCATGTAGCCCGCAAGCATGATAATTAGCTTCTGGTGGCCTGTCATTGAATTCTCCATCTTGCAGTGACACTGACTTTTTTCGGCTGACTGCACTGCTCCAGTGAGTTTCAATGTAAGCTTTAGGAACAATACATCTTTTGATTGGGAACGCTGCAGCCTTCAGGATTGAACACTGAGTTCAACAATTTTACACCATAATCTGCATGCCTATTCTGTTTCCTTTTCTTTACTGATTTAGTTTTCTCTCCTCTTATTTTGCTTGGAGTCAGCAACCCACGTGCGCTAGGTATATCTTCTGTTTCTTTTCATCACTCTTTCCTTTGACTCCGGGAGACTAGTCCTTTAACCTCTCCTGTATTTCACACAATCAGAGACCTTCCCCTTCACTTGTCCCACCCAAACATTGTGCAAAACTATTACCTTTCTAACTTCCCTATGTTACCTCAATCTCATTCTCTGCAGAATCTGTCAGACCAGCTAGATTTTTCCAGCATTATCTGTTTTTATTCCAGATATTCAGCATTTGAAGTTTGCTGTAGATTCCCACATTGGAGAAGATTGGAGAATCATACAGTCGTAGAATCATAGAGTCATACAGCATAGAAGCAGACGCTTCGGTTCAACTCATCCATGCCGACCAGATCTAGATTTGATCTCAACTGATCTAGTCCCATTTGAGCATTTGGCCCATATTCCTCTAAACTCTTCGTATTCAAGTACCCATCTATATGCCTTTTAAACATTGTAATGTTCTTTATCCCATCCCCGTCAATCTGTCTCCCATTCTGGCTCTTTATCGCATTCCCCTTACTTCATATCCCTCTCTGTTTCCCTCAATCCCATGTCATCCACTGGGCACCCACCCTCCTGCTGCTGGGAAGATTTCCTCCCTCACTGCCTCAGTGAAAACCAACCTCACCTCATGATTCTGAACACCTCGATTCAATCTCACCCACCCCCAGTCCTCTCTGCTCCCAGGAGAATATTGCCAGTTTCTCCCAGTCTCCTTGCAGACAGAAGACTGGAATCACGGAGAGGGAGGGTTCCCCTGTACAAAGGGTGACTTTGCTCAAACACTTGCCACTTCCTTGAAATTTGTTCTCCTCCCATTTGGAACGGGATATAGTTCCGACAGGGCAAGCCAAGCTGAGGGCAAATGGCAACTGTGACCAACAGTTAATGTGGGTAAACTGCGTCTTCCACAGACTAGTTTTGCATCTCTTCTCTGAACTGCTTTCAAAATATTCACATCCTTCCCTAAATAAAGAAGCCAATACCACACAATATTCCAGATGCCATCTCAAATGATTACGCGGGGGAGATGACCAAATTGAATGTAAAAATGGTTAGAAAGGAGGAAGAGAACTCTGAGACATAGAGTAATCTCCCAGTTGGTTGGCAATGTGTCATGCTGTCCATGGAGTTCTGCTCTGGGATTGTCCCCTGTGAACATTGATGATCCAAACTAGAGGAGTGGTGTCCAAAGTTGTGGACATTACAGCAGAGATATCGGACAATCCTGAGGACCAAAGGAAGATTTAATGGGGTGTAGGAACGGGCAAAAAATGGTCAATGTCAGTAGATGTGAGGCAGATTGTTTTCCATAAAAAGGGGATAAGGCTAGGCAACACAGAATAGCAGAAAGATTTTGGCAGCTTAGGTTGATGAGACTTTAAAGCAGCATTCCAAGTCTATAGGCAAGAGATTTATTTCAATGTTAAAATTGAGGTAATAGATATGAAATCTTATAAAAGGTACAATGGTATTACTGCTTGCAGTTTTGGGCTATGTGCTACACAGAGAATGTTGACAATTATGAGAGTTCAGCAGAGATTAATTAGGATAAAGAGAAACAGAAAGTGCTGGAGAAACTCAGCAGATCTCACAGCATCTGAGAGAAGACAAAGTTAATATTTCGAGTCCAATGACACTTCTTCAGAGGTTCTGAAGAAGAATCGCTAGACTTGAAAGGTTAACTCAGAGATTCTGCCAGACCTGTTGAGTTTCTCCAGCACTTTCTGTTTCTCTTTGTTTCCAAGCCTTGAAAGTGGGTCACAGTGGAAGAAAGTTTAGAAAGCACAGATGCAGGCCCCCACACTGGTTCTATAACCCTTAATACCCTTGATTAATCTGAATTACAAAACTTTCAATTGACATCAGCTTCAATGGCTTTTTGGGGCAAGGAGTCCAAATTTCCACAACCCTTTGTTTGAGAAAGTATTTTTGGTATCACTGTACAATTGAGCAAACATCCCAATCATCTAAAATACTGGACCAAAGCCCTGGACTTTTCAAAACTTTTAAAAGCTAAGTGGACAACTGGGGTGAGCTCATGGAAAAATACTCATAAACATAGAGTCATAGACTCATAGAGTCATAGAGTAATACAGCATGGAAACAGGCCCTTCGGCCGAAACTGGTCTATGCTGACCATGGTGCCCACTCAGCTGGTTCCAATTGCCTGCATTTGGTCCATATCCCTCTAAATCCTTTCCACCATGTACCTGTCAAAATGTTTTCTAAATGTTGCTATTGTGTCTGCCTCTACCATTTTCTCTGCAGCCTATTCCATATACACACCACTCCTGCATGAAGGAGTTGCCCCTCAGGTTCTTCTTAAATCTTTCCCTCCTCAACTTAAACCTATGCCCTCTAGTTTTCAATTCTCCATCCCTGGGAAAAAAGGCTATGTGCATTCATCCTATCTGTGCCCCTCATGATTTTATACACCTCAAAAAGGTCACCCTGCATTCTCCTACATTCCAAGGAATAAAGTCCTATCCTGGCCAACCTCTCCCTCTTACTGAGACCTATTAGTCCTGGCAAAATCTTCTTTACACACTTTCCAGTTTAACTATGTCTTTCCTCTAACAGAGTGACCAAAACTGTACATAAAACTCCAAGTGCGGCCTCACCGACGACTTATACAACTGTAATGTAATGTCCCAACTCCTATACTCAATGTCTCGACTGATGAAGGCCCTCATGCTAAATGCCTTCTTCACCACCCTGTCTACCTATGATGCCTCTTTCAACGAACTATGTACTTGTACTCCTAGGTCCCCCTGTTACATAACACTCCTCAGGACCTTACCATTTACTGTACAAGTCCTACCTTGGTTTGACTTTCCAGAGTGCAACACCTCACACTTATCTTTGTTGAATCGAATTTGCCAATCCTCAGCCCACTTACCCATCTGATCAAGATCTCCCTTTGATTTTTGATAACCTTCTTTGCTAATAACAATACCTCCTAATTTTGTATCATCAGCAAACTTACTAATCATGCCCTGTACATTCACATCCAGATCATTTATGTAAATAACAAATAACAAAGGTCTCAGCATCGACCCATGTGGCACACCACTAGTCACAGGCCTCCAGTCTAAGAAACAACCTTCAACCATCACCTTCTGCCTCCTACCATCGAGCCAATTTTAAATCTAATTAGCTAGCTCTCCCTGGATCCCATGCGACCTAGCCTTCATGACTAACCTGCCATGCAGGATCTTGTGAAAGGCCCTACCAAAGTCCATATAGACAAACATCCACTGCCCTATCCTAATCTATCCTCTTGGTTACCTCTTCGAAAAACTCCAAAAATTTATCAAGCATGAATTCCCAGATAGAAATCCATGCTGACTATCCCTAATTAGACCTTGACTATCCAAATGTTGGTTGATCCTGTCCCTCAGTATCCTCTCTAATAACTCGCCTACCACTGATGCCACTGGCCTGTAGTTCCCTGGCTTTCCTTTGCTACCTTTCTTATACAGTGGAACAACATTAGCAACCTTCCAGTATTCCGGAACTTCACGAGTGGCTAAAGATGAAGCAAAAGTCTCTGCAATTTCTTCTCTAGCCTCGCACAACGTCCAAGGATGGACTTGATCAGGCTGAGGGGATTTATTCACCTTAATGCTGCAAACACCTCCTCTCTGGTAATATGTATGCACTCCAAAACATCCCCACTTGTTTCCCTTATTTCCTTAGCATCCATGATTCTCTCCTCAGTAAACACTCAGGAAAAATATTCATTAAAAATCTCCCCCATCTCCTGTGGCTTCACACATAGACAGCAATGCTTATCTTTAAGGGGACCTATCCTCTCCCTAGCTACTTATTTTACTCTTAATATAGCTATAGTACCTCTTGGGACTATCTTTAATTTTATCGACCAAATTCATCTCACACCTTCTTTTCGCTCTTCTGATTTCACTCTTAAGAGTGCTCCTACACTTTTTATAGTCATTTAAGGATTCACTTGAACCTGATAGCTTAAACCCAATGTATGCCTTCTTCTTTTTCTTGATCAGAGCCTCAATATCCCTCGTCAGCCAGGGATCCCTAAATCTGCCAGCTTTTCCCTTCACTCTAGCAGGGACATACTGTCCTTGGACTCTTGATAACACACTTTTAAAGTCTTCCATTTGCCAGTCATTCCTTTTCCTTCAAACAAACTCACCTAATTGACCTCTGCTAGATCATGCCTAATGGCCCCAAAATTGGCCCTGCTCCAGAGATGGCTGCTTGGAACCATTGTTCAGCCTGGAATTCCAACTTACACCTGCACTCTAAGAGAACAGTCAACCAAACCTAACACTCAGGATCGACACTAACTTTTACACCTCAGGCTACATGGCACAGACAATGTGGGGCCTATACAGATACCGAACATTCAGCTTTCATCAAAATCCATTTTCACGTACTCTTAACTGTCGAGAAGCCAATTGACTTTGGAAGGAAACACCAGGAAAACAATGGACAACACAGATTTGAAGGGAGATGACAATGTTGTCCATTGTGCTCCTGGTGTTTGTATAATTGCCAGTCCTGATCTGACCTGAGGGGAGAGCCTTTTCAATAACAAGCTTCTGCAGAGAACAGCTTCCCCAGAGGCTTCTAGCCCCAACAAGCAGCTTTGGAACCAAGAACCACAGGGGCTTAACAGAGAAGCTGAATCGGGAAGCCAAACCAAGGGCATCATTGCAACAAAGAAAATCTGAGAGGCGGGAGGCCAACCAAGTGCTATCCAAACAAGAGCTTCCAGACATGGGCCTGTTCCAAACCAAAGGAATCGATCACAAGAATCTCAACAGCAGCTGTACCTTAAAAATCAGTGGTGAGCTGAAACTTCCCAAACCCCTGAGTTTCCGGCCTAGCTAGCAGGGAGGGGAAGGCGGATGATGATAGTGCAAGGTAGGAAGCCTGATTAAAGTTTCTACAATTAAAACCCATGTTTTAAGTTCTAATAGTGTTTAACCTGGCTAATAGTGTATTTAGTATAATTGATTGAGTTTAATGCACTGTTAATTACATTTACCTTTATTTCTTGTATTATACTTACCTCTTGCATTGTAAATAAACGTAGAGATTCTTTTGCCCTAAAACACCAGTCTGCTGACTTCTTTGTTTCACATTCCCTAAATAAGTCCAATGTCTAGAACCAGGGACTTGGGGTGATTTGAACCACCTAAATTCAGCAAATTACTGATTGCAAACCAGAGCCCTGCAATCACCCCTGTTCTAATTTGAAGGTTAGAGTCCCTTGTTTTCCTTTCCTCATCCTTCTAAAAGTACATGCAAATAAAAGATGCAAAAAGACTCAAATTGAGGTGCTGGAATCCCTTTGATAAGCAAAGTGTTGGAGGGCATATTGTATCTCGTGATATTTCCACCAGCTTGTGGGCTCACATTCAAAGAACTGAATTGGAAGAAGATGAAATATATTAGATTCAGAGAAGTTTATTGCATCACTGACTGTAGCCTACACTTTTCAAGGGAAGAGGTGAGTAAAGATATAAAACCGCTTTACAAATTCAAATTTGTTCCTATTTAGTTTTCCCCAGCAGGAAGTGATATCTCTTTCTGGACAGTCCACAGTACAATCGCACATCATCTTCGTAAATTATGATAAGGGAGAGGATCACAACATCAAAATAACCTGGCAATTCAACTCCAGCTCTAAAACTGGGCCCGTGAGAAGCAAAAGCAAGCAGAGAGATGCAGGTTGACTTTGGTTGAAACACAGATAAAATCTGCATTCTAACATTCAAATCAAAGGGAAACACTCAAAAGTTCCCCACAGCCAAAAGAGGCCACACTTGGCAATTTACCAAGTTTTACCAATTTACCATTTTGGCCCAGTGCTACAACTTGGGCAAAGCAGTTCGCAAACCAGCATATCCCTTGGACTATATTCTACACCAAGGGAGAAAAATTGTTAAAGTAATTAATGAAAGAGTGGTCAGCCTAAAGTCCAAAGCGAGCAAGCTTCTAGAAGCCAGCACACAGGATAAGATGCATTCTCACTCAAATATTAGTTAATTAAGGACAATCAGTATACATGTGTAAAACACAGATGTGGCAGAGAAATTTAATAAACTTCTTTGATGTGATAACAGATTGCATTAATAAGGATTAAACAGTGAATGTTACACGTGTGTATATTTTAAAAAGGCATTTGACAAACAAGTTCAGAGGTGATAAACTTGTGGTGCAAAATATTGCAGGGTGTGTGAGAGGAAGGAAATGGGTGAAAGAGCAGAAGACAAAGCATGGACTCACGGATGTCTCTTAATTGGAAATTTGCAAACAGCTTGTGCTTGTGTGCACAGAGCAGATGACATGAAACCCGAAAATATAGTAAACAACGAAGAGAATTATAACACAAATTAAGAGGGAATGGGCAGACACATAGCAGATTTTCTTCATAAGAACAACCTTTATTGTGCATTCCTAATTGTCCTTGAAATGAATGGCTTGCTAGTCGATTTCAGTGCGGACGTTACGGTGGTTCTGGTGTAGGCCACATCAAATAAAAATGGCAGATTTCCTTCCCCTAAAGGGCATTAGTGAACCAGATGAGTTTTTACAACAATCAATTCATGGTCAACGTTATACAACTGAGATTCAATTCCAGATATTTTTCAATTGAAATTCCATCAGTTTCTGTAGGATTGAATCTGTTTCCCTAAGGGCTTAGTTTTGGCCTCCAGATTGCTAAGCAGCATAACTTAACCGTTACACCACTATCTCACCAGTGTAATTTAATGCTTTGAAGTAAAGTGATGAATTTTAGTTGGAGGAGTGAGGGGATACTGTATAAACTAACTGGTAAACTTGGAAAGAAGTTCAGGATCAGAGGGACCTGAAGACGTATGTAAACTAAGCTTTGGAGATTGCACAGTGAGTCACACAAGCTGTTAAAAAGCAAACTGGCTTCATAAGCTGAGGCTTCAGAACTGAGGAAGGGTTACCGGACCCGAAACATTAACTCTGTTTTCTCCTTCACAGATGCTGCCAGACCTGCTGAGCTTTTCCAGCAACTTTGTTTTTGTTCCTGGTAGGGCCTCAGCTGGGGTATAGTGTCCTCTTGTGGGCCTCACAGTTTCAGAAAGATATTGAGGTCTTAGAACTGATGCATACAGAATTTACCAGACTGCAAGCGTCGTCAGTTAAGTGAAGAAACCAGAGAAACTAGGATTGTTGTGTCAAGAGTAGAGACATTTAAGGGGATGTTTAACAGAGATGTTCAAACTTATGCAGTGTTCCCAATTGAAAATGGCCCACTTGTAAGCTGAGTTACCAATTTTTGCTGTTCCTGAGTGCTATTTTTCTTTGCATTTGTCTGGAATACAGCAAAATATATATGAACTTCAATATTCAAAGGGTTTTCACCATGTAAGAAATACTTCTTGTTTATATTAGTAATGGTTACCCTCATGGCGGAATGAAATAGACACATTGCCGATGTTCTTCTCATGAACTCTTGGCAAATCAGAGATTCCAACTTAAGGACTTGTAGTACTTTGAAGGTGAATGAATATTTACTGTGGTGAAACAGCGGAAGCACACAATGAAGATGCAACACGATGGGTGGATGTTGTGACATGGAATGAATTTAAGGAGGAGATAGATTTTAATTATACTGGGTTGACAGGTTATAGAGAGTGGGCAGGAGAGTGATGTTGAGGCCGTGATGTGATTAGCCATGATTGTATTAAATAGTGTAGCAGGCTCAAGGGGCTGAATGGTCTACTCCTGCTCCTTGTTCTTATGTTTTAATACCCATGGACAGGATCCCCTGGCTTTGACGGCTTTTGGGAGTAGCATGAAGAGGCTGTTGAATGAAGTTTGTGTGGAACAAGGACTTCCTCTTTGCTGGTCAGTCATGACTGAATGGACATGGCAAATGTTGCCACACAGCCCAGATGTGAGCCAGATTTTATTTTAATAATTGCAACAGGACTGCCATAGAAACATCCCTCTTTGTTTCTTCATAGAATACAGTGTGGAAACAGGCCCTTCGCCCCGACAAGTCCACACCGATCCTCGGAGCATCCCACCCAGACCCAACCCCTATAACCGACCTAATCTACACATCCCTGAACACTACAGACAATTTAGCATGGCCAATCCATCTAACCTGCACATATTTGGACTGTGGGAGGAAACTGAAGCACCGGAGGAAACCCACCCAGACACGGCAAGAATGTGCAAACTCCACACAGACAGTTGCCTGAGGGTGGAATCGAACCTGGGTCCCTGGTGCCGTGAGCCAGCAATGCTGACCACTGAGCCACTGTGCCACCTTCTTATTTCTTATTTTTTATTCTTTCGTATTTCTTCTTCTTATTTCTTATTTCTGCCCAATCTTAAAAAAAAACACTTTTAGCCTCAGCAGAATTAATCCATGTCCTCCCTGGGCAGTTCAGCGATCTGCAGGGAGCACTTGCCACATTTTTTCCAAATCAATTTGAAGTTACAATCACCAGTGTCAGATAGAGCTGTGAGGTAGAAGTGTATTGTCACTCTTTCCTACCTTATTGTATCCTGTTAGCCATTCTGTTTTACTTCCCTTTAATCTTGTCAGGTTACTTTTTCAGAGGGCAAATTTTCCTTGCCACTGATTTGTATCCTCCTATATTGTGGGTACCTGACTTTTGGAAGGTTGTGTGGATTATAACAAAAAGATGCACTTGGGATAATTAAAACCTAGCCAATATGCAGGGAAGCCAAACATTTGACTTTGATGAGGAATAAAATCAGAGCAGGTCTAATTAGAGTGGCTCAGTAGTCAGCACCGCTGCCTCACAGCACTAGGGACCCGGGTTTGATTCCACCCTTGTGCGACTATCTGTGTAAAGTTTGCACATTCTCGCCATGTCTGCATGGGCTTCCTCCCACAGATCAAAGATATGCAAGCTAGGTGGATTGGCCATACTAAAATGCCCATAGTGTCCAAGGATGTGCAGGCTAGGTGAATTAGCTGTGGGAAATGCAGGAGTAGAGAGAGTGGGTGTGGGTGGGATGCTCTTCAGAGGGTCAGCATGGACTTGACGGCTGAATGGCCTGCTTCTACACTGTAGGGATTCTATGATAAGCTGTGGTAATTGATTTAAGATCATGAAAGAAGATTATCATTGTTATGTGCTCCCTGAAGCAATATTCAGCATACCTTTTGCAAGTGAAGTGCATGATATTTGGGAAATAGGTTTGCCAGGGTATGGTAAAAGGTTTAGGGAGTGGAATGAACAGTGCGTGTTCTTTCGGAGACGGGCTGAATGGGATATGTGCTGAATCAAGAAAACTTAAGGGAAACAAGTGTTTATATAGCATCATGAAACAAAATTTCACACCAGACCACTTGAGGGTTATTAGAGCTGATGATGAAGGTTGGTTTGAAGAAATAAATTTTGAGGAGTTAACTTCAAGGAGTTATTTTAAAATGGCAGTGATGTGAAGTAATGTTGGCAGGGAATTCCAGAACTTGGGATCCAGGCAGCAGAAGGCACTATCATCAATGTTTGAGAAATTAAAATATACAATGATCAAGAGGCCAAAACGAGAAGAGTGCAGACATCCCAGAAGAATTTGGAAACATATTACAGAAACAGAGAAGGCAGAGGCCTCAGATAGATTTGGAAATTAAGATGAGAATTTTAAAATCGAGGTGATCAACATAGATCAGCAAGCACAGGGATGACCAGGGAGGAGCACTTGGTGTGAATTAAGATCAGTGTTTAAGGCAGCAGAGGTTATAATGAGCTCGAGTTTAAGTAGAATAGAATGTGGGTGATCAGCCAAGATTGAGTGAGAATAGTCAAATTCATGACTGAGATAACTAAGACATGGCTGAGAGTTATAGCAGTGAGTGAGCTCAGGCGGGAGTGGAATCAGGTGATGCTCAGCAACGTTAGAGGTGGCATGAGATAGATTTTTAATCAGTAGGGGATCTGAAGTTATAGAGAAAAGGCAGGAAAGTGGAGGTGAGGATTATCTTTGAATGGTAGAGCAGACTGAATGGCTTGAAAGGCCAACTTATGTTCCTACATTTTATGGCCTAATGGCCTCATTGATCTTTGGCGGGGAAATGGAGTTTGGATATGGGGTAGTTGTTTGCAAGGGTCAAGCGGTAAAGGGTGGATTTATGGAGGAGCGGGATGATGAGGGCAGATTCAAAGGACAGAAATAAACATTACCTGAAGAGGCAGAACTTTTAGCAATATTAGATCTGTTTATAATATCAGAACAGATAACGATATCAGCCAACACAGGGAGCAGGAGAGGAAGCTGGTTGGTCAGAACAAAACAGCAATAAGGTTATTGAAGGAGGAGATTGGTCTCCTGGATAACATGAACTCAGAGAGGGTATGAGGAATATTGGAAAACGGCTGGAGAAAGATGTGCATTCAGGATAAGGGCGGAGGTGAGCGTTAGAGGATGTTCAACCCATTGAGCTAAGAAAAGAAAGGAAAACACAGAGAAAACTGATCAATTGACCCAAGTGACATGATCATGATCTCACACATTTCTGGAAGTGAGGGTGGAGGAAAAGGGGAAAAGGGATTAAAGCTGGTTTGCAGGAGATGACAAGAAGCCAGAGGCTGTGTTTGCACATGAGGATGATCCTTGATAAGTGAGCAGATTTCACAGACGAGGGCAGGACCAACAGTTCTTTATGGCTGTGAGCAGCTCACTCGTTGTCTGCCAAACCTGGTCAAGTCTGTGTTGTGACTGAAGTGGAGGTAAGGGCCAGAGAAAAGGGAAAGACCAATGTGAGAGACGATAACAGTTTTAATAAAGACACAGCTATCAAGGTGTTGGTGGTGGTGAGGCGCTCAGTAGCTGCAGAGATGGTGAATGGAATAATAGAATCCTGACAGTGTGGAAGCAGGCCATTCAGCCCAGCAGATATTTCCATCTCTGCATTTCCCATAGCTAATCCACCTCGCCTGCACATCTTTGAACTGTAGGAGGAACCCAGAGCACACCCACGCAGACACAGGTATAATGTGCAATCTTCATAGATAGCACCCAAGGGCTGTGAGGCATCAGTGTTAACAACTGATCTAATGCACCCCCCCCCCCAGTGTAAGACTAGAGGTTCTTATTCTCACCCTTTATAACAGGTCTCTGTGACTCACTGTATAAAAGCTGAACAGGCCTCTCCCATTCACTTCACAGGTCTTGAGCTAATCTTGTCCCGACTGTTTCATTTTACATATTATTACTCTGTTACCTTTGCTATCTTTGACACGTGTGACTGTAAGGAAACGTTAATTAGGACAGATTGTTTGTATCGGTCAAAGCCAAGGTAACAAGTGCCAGGAGGTGGGATTGACCTGCAGACGCAATGCCTCAGAAACAGCAACCACTGTATAAACAACATGTGGTTAGCCATATGAAAAGGGAGTAGGCAGGCAGAATGCTTTGAACACTGAGCTAGAGCCTGTTGATGGAGAACAGGGCAGCAGAACACTCACAGGAACATGGGACAGCAGTTGGAGGATATACTTTTTACCAACGAGAAGAATAATGAGGGAGAAGTGAAGAAGAATATCTGTTTTGCATAAAGCCCATGGAAGATTAAGGACTGGATGAATGTGACAATCTGGTACAGGAGCTCCAGAAATTGGTGAAGATTATGGAAGTGTTCAGCTCCATGGAGAACCATAGAACTTTGTAACCAGATCGTCACCCCTAGGCCAACTGTTCACATGAATCATCGAGTGATCTTTGCAGAATCTCCCCAAAGCAATAGCTTGAAAATCATCTCACAACATTGTGCTTTCTGTATGTGCACTGTTGATACCCAGCTGTACCTTACAACCACCTCTCTCAACCATTGCCACAAACTGCTTCCAAATTGTCAGTTCCTATCCAGCACTAGGTGAAATATTTTCATCCAATTAAATAATGAGATGACCAAAGCCATTGTCTTTAGTCCCCAACACTATCCCTCTCCTGAGCTCAATACTGCCTTGGTTCAAACTTCTGCAAAACAGCTGAATTCCAGAGGTCAGGTGAGAGTGGCAGCCCTTGACATCAAGGCAGCATTTTGCTGAATATGGCATCAAGGAGCTCTAGCAAAACTAGAATCAATGGGTATCAGGGGGCAAACAGGCCGATGGTTGGAGTTATGGGATAACAAGGCGTGGGGCTGGATGAACACAGCAGGCCAAGCAGCATCATAGGAGCAGGAAAACTTGACGTTTCAGGCCTAGACCCTTCATCAGAAATGGGAAACGTCAAGTTTTCCTGCTCCTATGATGCTGCTTGGCCTGCTGTGTTTATCCAGCCCCACGCCTTGTTATCTCGGATTCTCCAGCATCTGCAGTACCTTTTATCTCTGATGGTTGGAGTTATACCTGTCACACAGAAAGATAGGAGTGGTTGTTAGAGGTCAGTCGGAAAAATTCAGAGTTAACATTTCGGGTCTGGTGATGCTTCCTCAGAACTGTCGGAGACAGAAGCAGAACTTCTTCAAGGTGGGTATGCCTAGAAGAGATGTGGCAGTGACTTAAATACTAAATAAAAACCGAAAGAACTGTGGATGCTCTAAAT
>JAHRHZ010000145.1:712466-857466 GCA_024137785.1 Ginglymostoma cirratum
CATTAACTCTGATTTTTTTCTTCACAGATGTTGCCAGACCTGCTGAGCTTTTCTAGTAACTTCTGTTTTTGTTCCTGATTTACAGCATCCGCAGTTCTTTTTGTTTTTATAATCCCAAACTAGTTCCACCTGCCTGCTTCGGGTCCATATCCCTCCAAACCTTTCCTATTCATATATACATCCAAATGTCTTTTAAACATTGTAATCGTACCCGCATCCACCACTTCATCAGGGAGTTCATTCCACACGCGAACCATCCTCTATATAAAAAAATTGCCTTTTGTGTATTTTTTAGTGCTCCAGGGATATTGCACCAGCCTATTCAGCCTCTACCTATAATTTAAACCAGGCAATATCCTTATAAATCTTTTCTGCACCCTTTCAAGTTTATCAACATCTTTCTTATAGCAGAGTCCAGAATTGAACACAGTATTCCAAAAGTGGCCTGACCAATGTCCTGTACAGCCACAACATGAAATCCCAACTCGTATACTCAATGCACTGATCAATAAAGGCAAGTGTACTAAACTTCTTCACTACTTTGTCTACTTGTGACTCCACCTTCAAAAAACTATGAACCTAGACTCCAAGGTCACTTGGTGTTCGGCACCACTCTCCAGGACCCCACCATTAGGTGTATAAGTCCTGTCCTGATCTGCCTTACCAAAACGCAACACCTCATATTTATCTAAATTAATCTCCCACCTGCCACCTGGGGTCTTGTGTTACTATTTCTATGGTTTAAAGTTTTGTTTAAGACTTAGTTAATCTGGTATTATTAAAGCCTCTTTGTAAACACATATTTTGCTTGTGTAACCAGGGATAGAGGCCATTTTTCTATGCTTAACAATCCAATGCTTAACAAGAAGACAAACAAACTAAATTACGAGTAGCAGCCAGTAACAGTATTAGTAGAAGCACCTCAATAATACTTGAATAGAATAATGATTCATCAATAATCGTTAGTAAATAAAAGCTGGATTTATCATAAATTTTAGTAGTGTGTCTGAATAACTGCCTGTGTTTTAAAACGTAATTTGGAACAGACTGTAAAATGGATTGATGAAAGAACCTGCAGGGGTCTTCCCAGCAGCACTGTCCTTGGTATTGAAGCCTATAAATAAGAGCTTGTCCTTTTAAATAAAAAGCACACACTGAATTGTTTCTTAATCTTCCAGTGAGAGAGATCATGTATACATTTATTATTGTCAAATTTGATTTCAACAAAAACTTTTAATTAAGGTCAAATGTTAAGTATTCCAAGTGCCACATTTTGAGCTCTCCAAGTCCCCTGAGGGCTGATGAAGTGTGGTCCTGCTTCGGGTTGAGTTTAAATCAATCTAAAGTGTGAGTTTCATTTCAGATAATTTGGGATTTTCTGTAAATGTGGAAATTTGAGGACAGAATAGTTAATTAGAGATTTCTGTCTGAGTTTTGTCAGTTTTCAGAACATTAATCAGGAACTTCTGTCCACAGCACTTGAGGTGCATTGTTTCAGGGAAGAAGGAGGTTTCTGTCCAAGAGCTGAGTTTTGAATCTAGTTTGAAGTATATTTTGTAAGTATAATTTTTCTGTCTTTCATTTGTTACTTAAATACTGTTGAGTTTTTGCACGAGTGGTCTGATTGAATTCAATAAAGTTTGATATTATTCATTAACTGAGTGTCTTTGTCCTGCCTAATGCCAGTTGAACCTGAAACATTTAAAGGAGTTAATTTGAGAAATTAATAAGGTGAGTGAAACCAAATTGAACAAATGTAAAATCATCTAAACTCCCTTTTAAAACTTCCAATATTGACAACAGTGTAGGGACAGAGATGAAAGACCAGGACGTGAGAGACGTGTTGTGAAGCTACAGGTTGTTCACAGTAAATGTTATCGTACGCAAGGCAAGCAGGAATGAAAATAGCTGTCACTGAGCTACTCAGGAAGCTAGAGCATTTCTCTGGGGAAGGTGAAGAGTTTAGTACATTGGAGGAGATATCATTTTGTGATGTAGTTTCTTATGTCGATAGCAAGGTATAATCAAGGGGTGGAAATCAGCTAAAGCTTCAGAGTTCCTAGCATATACAACACATTGCATTTCATGTGGAAACAGTGATGGCATTAGCAATCTAAAAAAGCGTATTATTATTGCAGAACAGCTCGAAAGGTCAAGAGCTACAAGGAGCAACTGACGACAGTGAAGAGAGACAAATTATAAATCTAGTTAGCTAGATTAAGATTGGGAGATCGTAGGAACTGCCAATGCTGGAGAATCTGAGATAACAAGGTCTAGAGCTGGATGAACACAGCAGGCCAAGCAGCATCAGAGGAGCAGGAAAGCTGATGTTTTCGGGTCTGAATCCTGAAGAAGGGTCCAGACCTGAATCGTCAGTTTTCCTGCTCCCCTGATGCTCCTTGGCCTGCTGTGTTCATCCAGGTCTACATCTTGTTATCTTAGAGTAAGATTGGGGTGTTTACAGATTGAAAACATGTGAAGGAAACATGAAAACAGACCGGTCCCATTGTCATGAAAAGATATTTGAGTTAGAACAATCACTAAAATATCGGAAGGCAGTCGTTGCTGTGTATAAAAGAAACTATGATATGACACCAACAGATACAGATTTTTTTAATTCACTCGAGGTACAGGGTGTTGCTGGCTGGCCAACATTTATTGGCTGTTCTTTGTTGCCTAAGAAGGCAGTGGTAAACTGCCTTTCTAGACAGCTGCGGTCCACGTGCTATAGGTAGACCCACAATGTCTTTAGGGAGAGAATTCCAGGAATTTGTCTCAGTGACAGTGAGTCAAGGTGGTGAGTGGCTTGGAGGGGAACTTGCAGGTAGTGGAATGTTCCCATGTGTCCGTTGCCCTCGTCCTTCTTGATGGAAGTCGGTGTGGGTTTGGAAGGTGCTGTGTAAGGATCTTCACCAAATTTCTGCAGTGCATCTTGTAGATAGCACACACTGCATCAGGGGTGCAGGGAGTGGACGCTTGTGGATATGGCACCAATCAAGCCAGCTGCATTATCCTGGATGGTGTCAACCTTCTTGAATTGTATCTGCACCATCCAGGCAAGTGGGGAGTATTCCATCACACTCCTTTGTAGATAGGCTTTGGTGAATCAGGTGATGAGTTACTTGCTGCAGTATTCCTAGCCTCTGACTTGCTCTTTTAGCCATGTGTTTATGTGGCTAGTCCAGTTGACTTTCTGGTCTATGGTAACCCCAAAGATGGTGATAATGGGAAATTCAGTGATAGAACATAGAACATAGAACATTACAGCGCAGTACAGGCCCTTCGGCCCTCGATGTTGCGCCGACCTGTGAAACCAATCTGAAGCCCATCTGACCTACACTATTCCATTATCAGCCATAATGATGGTAACACCATTGAATGTCAAGGGGTGCTGATTAGATTATCTCTTATTTGAAATAGTCATTATTTGGCATTTGCGTGGTGCAAATGTTACTTGCCACTTGTCAGCCCAAGTCTGGATATGTCCAGATCTTGTTGCATTTGAACATGTAATTCTTCAGTATCTGAGCAGTCGTGAATGGTGATGAACATTATGTAGTCATTGGCAAACATCCCACTTCTGACCCTATGATGGAGGGAAGGTCATTGATGAAGCAGCTGAAGGTGGTGGGACCTAGGACACTACCCTGAGGAACTTCTGCAGCGATGTCCTGGAGCTGAGACTACTGACCTCCAACAACCACAATCATCTTTCTGTGTGCCAGGTATGACTCCCAAATATTAAAGTCATTTTGAAAATTCAAGTATATTGTATTGACTGATAATCTTGTTTACTTGCAGTTACTTTTTTAGGCAATTCAATTAGACTTGTGCCAAACAACCAACTGTGTTGACTCTTAATATTTAGAATATAATTTCAGTTCTAGATTTTTAAAATGACTTTACTAAGGCAAGACCCGTTATCTTTCATTACCATAGATGTTAGACTAACTGTTTTTTTGTTTTATTTGTTTATGGGATTTAATTATGAGGCCAGCATTTGTTGCCCACCCCTAACTGCCTAGAGTCCAGTTAAGAGTTAACCACATTCCTGTGGGTCTGAATCCATATGTCGGCCAGATTGGTTAGCAAAGTTCCCTATAAGCTGCTCTGAGGATCCATGCATGCTGACCGGTGTGCCAGTGCCATTCCCAGCATTGACGACCAATTCCAGATGTCAGTGCCGCACACGGACCTCGAAGGTCTGCATGGACAAAAACAAAATTAACAGGTACGTTGCAGATAAAGATGACAAATTCCCTTCCCTAAAAAATATTGATGACCCAAATGGATTCTCACAACGATAGACAATGGTCACCATTAGACTAGTATATTCTTTCAGATTCTTACAGAATTCAAATTTCACCATTTGCCATTCAATCCCGTGTCCCCTGAACATTAGCCTTTGGTTCTAGATTACATTACCACAATCTCACTGCTTCCACAATTATTAAATACAAAAATCATACTGGCTACTTGTAAGTCAACTGGAACTGAGTTGTGAGGAACAGTCAATAGACCCGAAATCTTAACTCTGATTTCTCTTCAAAAATGTTGTCAGACCTGCTGAGCTTTTCTAGCAACTTCTGTTTTTGTTTCTGATTTACAGCATCCACATTTCTTTCAGTTTTTAGTCAGCCAGCACTGTTCTGTTTCGTGATTCACATATTACTAATCGATAATAAGGGTGACCAAGCCAGCGATGCACATTTGCCATGAATGAAAATAAAATACACAAAAGATGTGCCTTTACTGGTTCTTGCTGAGACCAACATTCCCACACTCTTCCTGTACAACAATGCATAATCAGTCCCAAACATACCCACCATGAAACCCACATCATTCCTTGACATATTGCATGTCAGTCAATTATGTTGAATGAATAAGAATCAAATTCCACTGCATGGAAACTTGCTGAACTTCAATTTTCCTGGTGTGTGGCACTGAGGCCAATTCTCCCCTCCCTCACACACGCTTGCCTGCTCTGTTTCACCAGCAGCACAGAAGCTGAATGGCTACGATGCAAGTGGTCAGTCTCTGATACAGAGTGACTGTTGCACAGGGCCTCAGGGAAAGTGACTAACTGGTACTGGGGAGGCAGACGCTAAAGGTGCTCAATGGGGACTAAAATCAGGGGCTTTGCAATCTTGAAGCAACCATCTGCATGTTAGGAACATTGCAGAGCAGGGCACGCATAGAGAGAGGGTCTTACATCTGTAGTAGCTCCTGAATCATTATAGGTCTGACTTCACTAAGAATCTCACTGAAACATCGGAAACAAGGGTTAAGGATAAACGAAGAAAAAGTGAGACTTTACCTTTTAGTTTGACAGCTGCAGAAAGGCACAGGATGAAGACCCCCAAGCTGCTCACCCTCTCCATTGTCTCCACGGCTTTTGATTGCCGAGTGGTTGATTTCCTCTCTGATAAATTAAAAGACAGGAAGAGGTCTGTGTGGGCAGATGCAACCCAACGCAAGTCTGAGCTATTTGTCTTTGGTGTGAACAGGGTTTTTGAAGGAGAATCATTCTGAGTGAGAGGGTAGTATTAGTGCACTGCCTATCACCTATCATTACTCCCTGCATCTTAAGATAAATGCATGATCCCAGAATTTCAGCTAAGCCTTCCATCAGGCTATGGCATTCCAGTCTAGTATGAGCTTGTTGAGTTCAATTTTCTGACATATTGTTAAACCCCAAGGCAGAGATGGTGAGGGGACTTTGACAATGTATTGGGAGCGCATCTGCCCTCTTTTAACCAGAAGAACAAATAGAAGGCCTGGATCAGGCTATCCCAGTGCAGTCACTAACATGTTGTGCAAAGATTCACAGAGATTGGTGTAGATTTAGGCAAGTTTAGGAGACACACACTCGAAGTCAGAGTGGAAAACAGGACAGACACAGAATGCAAATAAATAGGATCAATTAAGGGGATATGACAATAGAGCTGCAAACACTTCTTTAAAAAGGTATAAAAGGCATCTTAACCTATTAAGAGTCTTTGCTAATGTTGGTGGGACAGAGAATTAGAGGAAAACAGTAGCAATGAAGAGAAGAGGAAACACCCAACCAAAGCTTAAGTCTGCCAATGATGGAATAACCCAACATATGTTCCTCTTCTTGATTACTCTGAAGTGGAGAAAATGTTGTATAGAATCAATAACATGGTAACAGCCTGTTGTATCTATGTCAGCCACCAGAAGAATAACTCAGCCAATTCAGATATTCTGTCCTACCCCTCAAACCTTTGTAATATTTTTTAGTCTCAGGCGTTATATCCAATTTCCCATTCAATGAGGTGCTAATGAGGACGGTTGCGCTCTGCACCAATCAAGGGCAGCTCCTCCATTAGTCCATAGGGTGGTAAGGAAGCATCAGTAGCTTTGGTGAGATAGTTGAGCAGCTGTATTCCTGGCTGCATGTCCCTCCTGTTGGCACACGCTAACAACTGCCACCCCTTGAAGCAGGTGGCGTCGCTTTGGCTTTCTGCAACAAAGGGCTGGGTGTAGGCAATACCCTGCTGACAGACAGCTTGAAATGACCACCACTGGGTGAGGCAAGGAAAGGGAATTGCTGGCACCTTGACAGATGAGCACAGTGAGCTGGGATCAGCCTGTTTCTGCAGGACCATCAGCTTTAATGGATAGCCATTGGACTTGCACTGGGGCTGGAGGATCTGCCTGTATTCATCACCTGACTTCCAAGTTTTGGCACTGAAAAATATCATCATATTTGGAAAGAATTTTTAGAAGTGCTGGCTTTGGAAGTTGATAAACAGACCATTTCTGCAACAACTGACAGGGCGGTAGGTCTTACACTGCAAGAGGATTGTGGAGGCTTCAGCGGAGTAAGGAGTTGGTAACCCACATTGACTGGACCCAGGCACCCCAGTAAATGTTAGCCTGGAATGTAAGTGTTAGTGCTTCAGGTAGGCTGGACCCTGCACCTACTGAGTTGGGAGTGATACCATTAAATCTAAAGCACACACCAACTAGGAAATTGTCATTCCTCAATGCCCAGTGACCCTGTTTCCTGACCTCAAGATGTTGGTTTTGGATGGCAATGTCTCCATGTGAAAGGAATTAATAGCTATTCTTTCAGTGAGATCATTCATCTTCTTTACCAGTTGCTACTCTCCAATATCAGTTTCAAAGTCCCTTTTTGAGAGGCAAGATATTTTGCCACTCTTTCTATTTTACTGTGTAGGGACTCATTCTATAATTTAAGCCTGATTTTTGTTCATTCCTGTGGTGATTGTAATTAGGTCTGCCAGGCACACCTCACAGAATATGAGCTCCCTATTTGGGGCTGTTAACCCTGGTCCAATTAGGGAACCCTGTATGACAGAAATAATTAGGCGTTTCAGCCATCCTGTTAACTCTAACAGCTTGCTCTGGGGAAGCTGGATCAGTGTCAAGAACTCTCCAAATATAAATAAAGATGACTCGGTGATGGAATATCGGCTTCTGTGGAATTAGTTCAGTGGCAATGAAAGTGGGATTCATGATGAAACTATGCAAAAGTACCTATTGGCTGAAGCCTAACTGGACTTTAAACAGGCACTACATCTGGCTTTATCGTTGGAAAATGCGGCAAGTGGAGCATATGAGTTGTTAGGTATTCCGATGGAAGTGGACACCTTTGCCAGTCTGACTGAGCTTGGGAAAACCACTTGAGTGAAGTCAATTGCATAGCCTTACTCAGGAAATATCCTGAACAGAGCAACTCTGGGTAAGCCCACAGCAAAACCCTAAAGCAAAGCCCAGCTTCGACCAAACAGTTACAATATTCTTCAGGATCCGGGCCGGCAAGCCATTGTATTTGCTGTCAGTATGCAGACTCAAGACTGCAATAGAGTCCCACTAGACTCAAATGGAGTAAGAGAACACACATAGGTCAGTGTCCAGGAGAGTGCACAATCTGGAAAGCCAACCTACATCTGTTTTGGAACAGTTAAATTGCTTAGCAACATCCAAATCAGAACCAATCAAAATAAACAACTGTTTAAATGGTCATCCGTTCAAATGGAGGTCAATGCAGGTACAGCCGTTCCAGTGATAGCAGAACCAGTCCTTAACAAAATTCATTCTGGACTCCAACCCTTAGGTTTACATCAGACCTCGGCTAGACTGAGAACCTATACTGGGGAACCTTTACAGATAAAGGGGACAACTTCGGTTCCAGTTTCTATGAGAAGCAGCTGGTTCAGTTACCACTGATTGTAGTAAAAGGTTCGGGTCCGAGCTTGATGGGACGAAATTGGTTGAGAAAGATTTACCTAGATAGGCTCAACATTTTTCAATTAGAAAATGGCTGTCTGAGTGAAGTTCTAATTAATTACCCAAAAGTTTTCAGGGAGGTCTAAGGACTATTAAAGGAGCCAAGACCACCTTGCATGTTGATCAGGAAGCAATTCCACTATTCTGCAAGGCCCGCTCAGTGCCATTTGCCTTACGGGGAAAAAATAGAGGAATAGCAGCACTGGTTGTGCCGATTGTGAAGTCCAACAGGTCAATTTGCCTTTGTGGACATTTGAAACAAACAGTAAACTGCTTTACAAAACTGGATAAATACCCAATCTCTCGCATAGAGGATTCATACACAAGATGGCAGGGGGTGCTGTCCTTCATGGACATGAGTCATGCGTACTTGCGATTGTGGTTAGATAAGGATTCTCAGAAGTATGCTACAATTAATATCCATAAGGGTTTGTACCAATATGCAAGACTGTCATTTGGAGTATTGTTACCCGATGCAATTTTAAGGTGGATGATGAAGAACATTTTACAATGTCATTTTATGGGGTTCCAGCTCACCATTTAACTAGATGATGTGCAAATAACATGGAGGACTAATAAAGAGCACTTAGAGAAATTGGACATTGTCCTTAAATGTTTCTCCCAGGTGGACATACATCCTGGAAGGGAAAGAATGTGTGTTCCAGGCTACAGAGTCAAAAAGACCAAGTTACACCCATTGGAAGATAAAGCGAGGGCGATCAAAGGGGCCGGGCTCCTGCATCTGTACTGGAGCTTAGGTCTTTCCTTGGGCTGGTGAATTGTTATGGAATGGTCATATATAAACTGGCCTCCATCCTGGCACATTTGCATCAACTACTGAAAAAGGGTCTGCCTTGGAAATGGTCGTATAACCAAGCCACAGCTTTCAGAGAAGTGAAGAACAGCTATCATCCTCTAGTGGCACAGTATGATCCCAAGAGAGATCTGGTATTGCAATGCCTCTGTGAGGGCATCAGGGTAGTATTAGCTCATAGGTGACCCAATGGAGAGGAACACCCAATAGCGTATGCATCCAGGACTTTTGGTTAATGCAGCACGTAAATACACTCAGATAGAGAAAGAAGGTTTGGCGGTCATTTTTGGAATCAGGAAGTTCCACCAGTACCTTCATGGACATAAGTTTGCAATAATAATGGACCACAAACCCCTCCTAGATTTACTTAAAGAAGATGAGGCAGTGCTGCCTGTAGCTTTGGGCCTAATTCAGCTGTGGGCTCCAATACAAGTTGGAATGCCATTTGAGAAACCAAGTAGCATGCAGACACATTGAGCCACTTCTTGCTCGCAGATACACCACTGGTGGTGGTATTGCCACTGGAAGAGTCCGTAATGGTTTTAAATTTTCTCGACAGCCTACCAGTCACAGCTGACAATATCACCTTGGACACAGAAAGATCCAGTCCTGGAAAAATGGAAACAGCTGGTGGTGATGGGGGAAACCAAAGGGTCATCACAACCAGAACTGAAATTATTTTGGACTCAGAGAGACCAGATCACAGTAGAGGATGGCATATTATTAAGGGGAGAAAAAGTGATTCTCCCAAGCAGAGGTCACAGCCAGATACTGACTGAACTCCACCAGGGTCATCCAGGGGTTTCCAAAATGAAGATATTGGTGAGAAGTTACGTCTGGTGGCCAGGATTGGATGCAGACATAGCTGCATTGGTGGGCCAGTGCCCAGAGTGCCAACAATGACAAAAATTATCGCCAGCAGATTCCCCACATTTGTGGGAATAGCTGGGTAAACCCTGGACTCGGTTACATGTTGATTATACTGGCCCTTTTAGGGGCTTAATGTTCTTAGTCATTGTGGACATCCATTCAAAGTGGCTGGACATGCACAGAGTTCATTCGTCAAAGACGAGGATGACAGTAGAAAAGCCGTACGCATTTTTTGCAATACACAGGCTCCCGGAAGTGTTGGTCACAGGTAGTTGGCCATCATTTCCCAGCAGGGAATTTGAGTGTTTCCTAAAGTCAAATGGCGTTCTTCATATAAAGATAACTCCATACCATTCATTATCCAACAGTCTGGCAGAAATAGCAGTTCAAACTTTGAAAGCAGCTTAAAGAAACAGCCTGCAGCTTCACTAGATACCAAACTGTCCCTATAGTCTCCTATTTGATTATAGGACCATGCCTCATGCAACTACAGGGATAGCTCCAGCAGAGTTGCTAATGAGGAGTAGATTTTGCACCAGGTTAAATTTGATCTTTCCAGACCTGGAGAGGAGGGTGAAATGGTATCAGGAATGCCATTGCTGGACACAAGACTCTGCTAAGTGAGAGAGACTGTTTACTTCAGGAGATGAAGTTTGGTGTAGGAACCATGGGAATGGCCCTGCATGGGTAAGAGGCATGGTTGACGCGAGGTCAGATCCAGTGATGTAGAATATTCAGGTAGGTGCGACAGTCCTGAACAAGCACATGGACCATATGAAAACTGCAAATTTACAAATGAAGTGGGAGCAAAATGTGCCTGGCTCCTCGACTGCCTTTCTAATTGTTCTGGAACTCATGGGTTCTCCCTCTCTGTCAAGCATTCAGGATATCTTGGAATCTGAGATGGATAAGGCAGATGTTGCCGATTCGATGCCTTTGCTGCCTGAAGAGGTGAATGAATTTCTTCCAAGATGCTCCAAGCACAAGAAGCAAGCTACTGTGCATTACATGCTATCCATAACAGAGGCAGAGTTGGACAAACCTGACCCAGTGCTAAAATGTCCCTGGAGGAGTGACAGAAAAAAAAACAGTCTCTCTCTTTGGACTCAGAGGGGAGGAATATAGTGATTGTAACAAGGTCAGCCAGGTGACCTCATAGAATATGTGTTCCCTGACTGGGACTGTTAATCTGGTCCAATCAGGGAGGCCTGGTTGACAAACATTAATAGGAGTGTCAGAGGTTCTGTTCACTCTGAAAGCTGGCTGTGAGGAAGCTGGATCAGTGTCAAGGACTCTCCATGCATAAATACAGGGTGACTTGCTGATGAGATACAGCCTCTGGAGTTATTTAAATCTGCACGTTCAGCCTTCACTTCTCACAGCACTGAGATTCACTAATTTAATCCTTTTCACAATATAAATTCAATATGCCTTTAAACTAATGGTCACAGATACAATGAGCCGAGTTGAAATCTACAGCTCACCACAGAAAAGTGTGAAGTGTTGGAATCATGCCAAACACCTCTGTCACACAATCTGTAGGTTGATGATTGCTCCTGTTCATAATTGCCATAGGTTGACATTTAAAAAGCTGGTTCAAGACTGTTGCTCACTCACAAAGGAAAACCCATCAGATTCATCTGTAAATAGGAAAAAGCAGCCACAAGAGAAACCACAAACTGACTGATTCATATGATATTCCAGGCACTGAAACAAGTGAAAACTGCAGAGCTTGGCCTGGTCTGCACACAGCTAGGTGTGCAAACACCGATTCATTTGCATCCACAGTTCAGTCTGTGCATGCAAGTCAGTCTGCGTACACAGCTCAGTCTGCGCACACATCTCATTTTGTGCACACAAACACATTCACAAGCTTAGCAACAAGTCAGACATGAATGAAGAGTCAGAGTGAAGGTATCTTCAATCAGAAAGTGAATTCTACGTTGTGAATGCGGTACGATGTGTAGATGAAGTCAAACAGTTAAAATCTTTCACTACTATCAGCATCTTATGCTCCAAGCTTAGAGGCAAACACGTCTTCACAGACAAAGTCAACCCAGAGCTGAGTGTGAAAATCTTACTAGTCAGAGTCCTGACGTGTACATATCTGGACTATTGACAGTCAATGATATATTCTACAATATTATCGCTAAACTAATTGCATAGAATGCATTATCCGTTCATTGCATTGACATATTAATGATGAAATACAGTTATGACAAGAATACATGGAACACACAAAGTATTTTAACTGGTGAGTATGAATGGACCAACAATAGAAGGACCATCTGTGTGACCATTCACAAAGAACAGGCCAAGAAAAATTGCATTGAAGAAGTCCATGATGTTGTAATACACCTAACAGCAGATGTAATTCGGTCAGTTGACCCTTCTTAAAAAATGCAGTGCACAAACAGAAAAACCTTGAAAGCGAGTTGGATAATAGAGCCTAATGGTGTGCGCCAACACATGGATTGATGCAGTTCTATCACACATGTGCTTTGAAAGCAAAAGGAACAATCCATTTCTATCCATGTAGTGATTGGAACTGTGGCCAGGTGGATCTCATTGACTATGACACCCTTGAATGGGGTTGTTAACGTGGGCCAATCAGGGAGCCCTGGCACACAGATATAAACAGGAGATTCAGTCCTTAGTTGAGGGAATGGCTTTGAGCTGGCTGGTCAGACCCCAACTACTGGGCACATGTAAATAGAGAGTGATTTGGTGACAGGATATCGGCCTCAGTTATTTCAGTGGCAACGAGGGAAAACAGTACGTGCCTAAAGAACATTCACTCGCAACAGATGTCTTTGAGTTGGAGTAAGCATTTCTGGCATTGTGCCTTTATTTGGGAAGCTTGACTCATTCAATCCTGCCATCGAAGACTGGGTCCAGTTTGTGGAAACAATGTGATTTTTTTCTGAACAATGATGTTGGGGCAGATGAAAAGCAACTAGTAATCCTTCTGAATGTTTGCAGACCTGCAGCGTTCTCAGCTATTAGGAGCTTAACTTTCCCTGAGGCACAAGATACTAAAATCTTTCAAGAGTTGGTGAATTTATGGGAAGGCGATGGCCTTGTGGCATTATCACTGGACTGTTTATCCAGAAACCCAGGTAATGTTCTGGTGACCCAAGTTTGAATCCTGCCACGACAGATGGTAGAATTTGTATTCAATAAAAATCTGGAATTTAAAGTTTAATGATGAGCATGAAACCATTGCCAATTGTTTGGGAAAAATCCATCTGGTTCACTAATATCCTGTAGGGAAGGAAACTGCCATCCTTACCTGGTCTGGACTACATGTGACTCCAGACCAGCAGCAATGTGGTTGATTCTTAACTATCCCCTGGGATGGGCAATAAATTCTGGCCTAGGCAGCAATGCCCACATCCCATGAATAAATAAAAAAAATTAGTTAAGGAATAGTATGACCCCAAACTGACTCTAATTCTAAGATACTACTGGTTTTATTTGGCTGTTTGAGAACCAGGTGAATTTGTATCTGGATTTTTGATGCGGTTAAGACGACTGGCAGATGCCGGTGATTTTGGGTTAACCCTGAATAATTGCTGAAAGACCATTTGGTATATGGGATTAATGATGTAACCATGCAAAAGATCCTCCTAGCTGAAGCCCCACTGGACTTCAAATACAACTGGCTTTGTCATTAGAAAATGTGGGAAGTAGAGCATAGGAGCTACTGGGTATCCCAACAGAAGTGGACACCCTCACCTGTCCAACTGAGCTTGGGGAACACCACTTGAGTATATGCAATTGGATAGCCTCACTCAGGACATATCCTGAGCAGAAGGACCCTAGGGCCCATAGCAAAACCCCACAATAAAGCCTAGCGTTGCCTAAATGTTTAAAACATTCTTCAGGATCCGAGCCAGCAAGTCATTGTAATTTGATGCCAGCACACAGGCTTAAGACAGCAAAGGAGTCCTTTGAGGCCTGACTTCAGTAAGAGAGCTCATGGCCGGTACTGAGGAGAGTGCATACCCTAGAATGTCCACCGACATGTGGGTTGGAACAGTCAAATTGTTTAGCAACATCCAAATTAGAACTAATTAACATAAATGAGATAACAAGGTGTAGAGCTGGATGAACACAGCAGGCCAAGCAGCATCAGAGGAGCAGGAAGGCTGACATTTCGGGCCTAGACCCTTCTTCAGAAATTAAACTAATTAAAATAAATGTTTGGTTAAATGTGCAACCAGTTCTCTTGGTGATTGATACCAGCACAGCTGTATCAGTGGTTGCAGAACCTGTTTTTAACAAGATTCACTTGGGACTCCAACCCTTTGCGCAAGACCTCAGACAGACTGAGAACGTACATTAGGGAACCTTTACAGATTAAGGGTATGACTTCAGTCTGGTTTCCTATGAAAAGCAGTTGGTGCAATCACCACTGATTGTAGTAAGAGGCTCAGGCCCAAGCCTATTGGGGCAGAATTGGTTGATAAAGATTCACCTTGATTGGCTTGACATATTTTGATGAGAAAATGGCTGAGTGAAGTCAGAATTAAATATCCAGATGTTTTTCAGGAAGGGCTAGAGACTATCAAAGGGGCCAAGGCCAATTTACGTGTTGATCAGGAAACAAGTCTGCTATTTGTCTTACATGCAAAAGTAGAGACAGAAATCAGCAGGCTCGAAAGTGAAGAAATCATCAAACTAGTGCAGTTTGTGGAATGAGTAGCACCAGTTGTACCGATTGTGAAGCCTGATGCCTCGGTTCGCCTTTGTGGGGATTTTAAGCAAATGATGGACTGCTTCTCGCAACTGGATAAATACCTAATCCCTTGTATAGAGGACTTATTGTGGCTGTCCTTCATGAAGCTGGACATGAACCATACCTACCTGCAATTGCGACTGAATGAGGAGTCCCAGAAGTATGCCACAATTAATACCCAAAAGGGTTTGTACCAATATACAAGACTGTCATTTGGGGTATCATCAGCCTGCACCCTTTTCCAGTGGATGATGGAGAACATTTTACAAGGGCTACCCCAGGTTGCCATCTATCTGGATGACATGTTAATAACTGGGAAGACTAATAAAAAGAGCACTTGGAGACCTTGGACATAGTGCTTACATGTTTCTCCCAGGCTGGTTATTGCCTTAGAAGGGAAAAATGTGTGTTCTAGGCACCCTAGATGATCTACTTGGGCTACAGAGTTGACAAAACCAAGTTACACCTGTTGGAAGGTAGTGAGGGCAATAAAGGTGTCCTGCCTCCCACGTCTGTACCAGATCTTAGGTCACTCCTTGAGTTGGTGAATTATTACAGAAAATTCATATGTAACTTCACCTCCATCTTGGCACCCTTACACCTACTATTGAAAAAAGGGTCAGCTTTGGAAATGTTTCTGAAGAAGGGTCTAGGCCCGAAACGTCAGCCTTCCTGCTCCTCTGATGCTGCTTGGCCTGCTGTGTTCATCCAGCTCTACACCTTGTTATCCTGTATAACCAAGAAGTGGCCTTTTAGGGAAGTGAAAAAGCAGCTATTGTCATCTAAGGTGTTGGCCCACGACAGTCCCAAGGGAGAGGTGGTGCTGACATGCAACGCCTCCCCAAATGGTATCAGGGTAGTGTTGGCTCACTGGTAGCCCAATGGAGAGGAACATATGCTCCTGGACTTTGGCTGATGCTGAATGCAAATATGTCCAGATAGAGAAGGAGGTTTGGTGCTCATATTTGGTGAGAAGGTTCACCAATACATTTATGGACATAATTTTGTTGTAGTAGTGGACCTCAAATCCCTGCTAGGGCTACTTAAAGAAGTCAAGGCTGTCCATTCAAATTCAGTGGTGGGCCCTTATTCTCAATGCGTACAATTATAAGTTGGAACACTGTCCAGGAAGTCAGTTGGCTAATGCGGTTGCCTTGAGCCGCCTCCCACTGGCAGATACACCACTGGTGGTGCCTCCCCTGGAAGAGTCCATTCTGTTTTAAACTTTCTGGATACTCTTCTGGTCACCACTGACAATAACCAACTGTGAATGCAAAAAATTCCATCCTGGCAATACTAAAACAGCTGGTGGTAATGGGGGAAACAGAAGGGTCATCACAACCAGGATTGAAACCTTTCTGGACCCAGCAGGACCAGATTATCATAAAGGATGGTATATTACTTGGTGGGCAAAAGTGATTGTCCCAAGTAAAGGTCACTGCCAGATGCTGGCTGAACTCCATCAGGTCATCCAGGGGTTTCAAAAATGTTGAAGATGTTGTGTCTGGTTGCCAGGACTGAATGCCAACATAGCTGCATTGGTGAAGCAGTGCTCAGAATGTCAACAAGGACAAAAAGTACTGCCAGCTGAACCACCACATTCTTGGGATTGGCTGGATAAACCGTGGACTTGGTTACACATCGACTATGCTGGTTCTTTCATGGGCTCAATGTTCTTGGTCATTGTGGATGCCCATTGAAAGTGGTTGGATGTGCATAAGTTCATTTGGCAAAATCAGGGATGACAATTGAAAAGCTGTGAGCATTGTTCATAATATATGGACTCCAAGAAGTACTGGTCACAGACAATGGTACATCATCTACCAGCAGGAAATTTGAGCATTTCCTAAAATTGAATAGTTTTCAGCTTGTTCGATACTATCCATTGTCGAGTGGTCTAGTGGAAATAGCAGTCCAGATGTTGAAGACAAGCTTAGAGAAACAGTCTACAGCTTCAACCAGGATTGAAACCTTTCTGGACCCAGCAGGACCAAGTTATCATAGAGGATGGTATATTACTTGGGGGGGCAAAAGTGATTGTCCCGAGTAAAGGTCACTGCCAGATGCTGTCTCGGTTCCTGTTCAATTATAGGACTAACCCTCATGCAACTACAGGGATAGCTCCAGCAGAGTTGCTGATGGGGAGAAGACTCCGCACCAGGTTAAACCTGATATTTCTAGATCTGGGGGGAGAGTGAAAATGTAGCAAGAACGCCAATGCTGGCCGTATGCCTTCTCTAAGCAAGAGAGAGAGTTTTTTTAAGGGATGAAGTTCAGGGCCAGTACCATGGAAATGGCCTGGCGTGGGTATGAGGCAAGGTTGATGCAAGGTCAGGTCCCATGACATGCAAAGTTTGGGTATGTGAGGCAGTCCTGAACAAACGTGAATCACTTGAAAGCTGCTGCCTTGCAAATGGGGCAGGAGCAAAACATACCTGACCACTCAGAACAGCCAGAAAGGCTGTCAGAAACCATTGGTTTCTATTTGATTTTGGCACCATAACTATGGGTGAGCTCCATTCACTGCAACTCACTTCGATTATATTGTCTTTGAGCATTCATTCAGTCTCTTTTTGAACCTGTGCCAATTTTAGAGAGTTAAGTCTATAAGGATTTTGCTTAATTTGAACAGCATTTCCTATCCCTACGTTATGTGTAATCACATTAGTACTTTCCAGCTTATTGCCATATATCTCTCCATGTGATCATAATAACTCTTTCAGGTCATTTTGATTTTACTCTGGAAGGTAACTTAGTATATCCCAATTTTTGAGAGCTTCCTCATTATCCAATTTAATTTGAGGAGTATCAAATTTAGAATCATCTGGATTTGGTTCTTCACTCCAAGTTGTAACAAATACCACATTCTCCTTTTGTTTTCCTTTCCTATCAAAATATCATTTGAGCAGATTCACATGACACATTCTGTGAGTTTTCCTTCTATCTGGCGTTCTTATCACTTTATCTTCTCTAGCAAACTATGAATTTTTGATTTCTTGTCTGCTTCCTGCTTCATCACATGCTGTGCTACTTTCAAATGCTGTCTAGCCAACTCACCCACGCTATTTAATCTTTCCCTAAAATTTGACACATAGTCTCTGAACTCTGACTTACTGATTTGTTTGAATTAATTTTAGTGGTCCTCTCAGCTCATGTCTGAAAACTAATTCAAATGGACTAAATTTAGTTGATTTATTAGGTGCATCCCTAATTGGAAAAAAGTATAAATGGAATTCCTTTATCCCAATCCTCTGGGTAGTCTTGACCATAAGCACTCAGAATAGTCTTTAAAGCCTGATGCCACCGTTCTAATAGTCCTTGCAATTTTGGATGGTACACATTTGATATAAATTGTTTTATTCATAAGCTATCCATAACTTCCTTGAATAACTTTGATGTAAAATTTGACCATTGATCTGATTGTATCTCCATGGCTAGTCTGTATCTTGTACAAAAATTTTGAATAAATTCTACAATCCTTTTAGTGGTGATATTGCAATATGGAATGGCCTTCAAAAATCTAGTAGATACATCCATTATGGTCAACACTTTTTGTTTTAGGCAGAGATGCTACGCAATCAATGAAGACTCACTTAAAAACTTCCCCAAATGCGGGAATGGGTATTAAGGGTACTGGTTTTAACACTGCCTGAGGTTTCTCTATTACCCGACGTGTGACATGTCTGGAAAAATTCAACAACATCTTTATGCAGACCAGGCCAATGAAAATATTTTTGTATTTTGGTTTGTTTTCCTTACTCCCTAATGCCCTACTACTGGTACCTCATGAGCTACCTGCAACGCCTCCTTTCTGTAACTACTGGTCATACAACTTGATGAACCTCTGCCCATTTTTCATCTGCCTGAAAATGTAATTGTCTCCATTTCCTCATCAAGACCTTATTTTTAAGACAGTAACATTCTGAGATACGTGCAGATTCTTCTTTTATGTGTGCTGTTTGATACAACTGCCTTTTTTTTCATCTTTTTGCTGTAATTCAACTAACATCTCTGAACTAAAAATATCTACTGTGTCCTCTACCTGGTCTTGTTTTTCTCTTGTCAATTGATCAAACATAGTTTCTGATAATTGAATTTTAACTGCCTTATCTTTATTCTTTCTCCTCATGTTTCAGCCTGTTGTTTTGTGACCTTGTTACCACACAGTCTGGAAAAATCCCAGGATATACTTCATGTAGTACCTCAGTTGCCTGATTATCCATTAGCTTTTCAACCACAGTAGGCATCACTCCCACCTGTGATCCAGCTATATCATTCACGATGATAAAGTGTATTTCCGGAACCGAGAATTTCTCCCTTGCTCCTACCATGACTTCACCACTTTTCATTGGACTGTCCAACCTTACCTTATACAATGGAACATTACTGTTCTCACCTTGAATTCCACGTATTACCACCTTTTCTGTCAATACTCCTTTCAAAGTAAATACCTCCTTATCTGTCACCAAAGATGGACTTACTCCTGTATTTCTTAACATTTTAATTTCTTTCCCACTCCTCCTGGTATGCATGAGTAAACCTTACCTACACAGATAAATTCCTTAAAGAGATCTGGTACTTTCTTATTAACCAACCCCTGATCAGGCTGTACATTCTTTTGCAGCTCTTTAGCTTCCCCCGGAATCTCCTTTACCAATTTAATAAACCCCACTGGCTTATCCTGTTTTACCACACCTGTCCTCCCAATGCTTTTCTTAAACTACCAATACTGTGACTTCATGTGTCCTACTTTATTACAGTGAGAAACCTGAGAGTTTTTATTTTATCCCCCTTCCATGGGTTTCTTTTAAACCTGTGGTAAACTATCTTCAATGAGATTTCCTTTTCCTTTACTACATGAGGATTTCTGTTTACCCCAATTTCTGTCCCTTCATTGCACTACTCGATTCTCAGACTCCAGCTCATAAACTCTGAGCTGGAGTTCCTCAAGCAATCAACATTTGCTGCAGTTTTGGTCACTATGAACCACACTGTGGTTCACCTGCTCTCATATCATGCAGGTATAACACATCACTTGCTCCTACATCTCTATTTTGTTTACTTAGTTCTGAATTTGTCTTTTCTAATTTACATTTTTTTTAGTTTGTAATCTGTGAAACATTTCTTCTATTTACTTTTAATCTTAAAATAACTTAGATATTCAAATTAGCAGCTATTACCAACAAAAGAATGAATGGTTTTCTTGTGACATCACTCCTTGCTTTATGCTGGGTCCCCAATCCTGGGCTTCAACTCCTCCTTTTAAAAAGGACTTACTTTGAACCAAAAAAGCAAACAAAAAGGACCTCTTCCCCTCTGCACCCAAGTCCCATGCTGCTCCAAAATCCCAGAATGTTTGCACATTCTGCCCATGACTTTGTGGGTTTCCTCTGGGTGCTCTGTTTCATCCCACTGCCCAAAGATGTGCAGGTTAGGTGGGTTGCCATGATAAATTGTCCATAGTGTCCAGGTATGTGCAGTCTAGGTGGTTTAGCCACGGTAAATGTGGGGCTACAGTGATAGGATAGAGGGCTGGATCTGGGCAGGACACTTAGCAGAGGGTCAATGCGGAAAAGATGGACTAAATAGTCTCTTTCCACACTGTAGGGATTCAATGAAATATACACTCACTGTGTGCGTATCTCTCTCTGGGTGTAATCTCTCCTTACTGACTGTGTGAAGCCTACTGATTCAAATGCTCATTGTTCATTGAACCCCATGTTGACTCTTCACTGTTTCAAACCGCAGACTTTGTTCAGTCCATCAATCATTCTTCATGGATTAAATACCATTCACTGAGTCCAATGCTCATGATTCCAACATTTACCCATCTGTGATTTTCATTACTCTTCATTGATTCCAATGCTAATTTTTTCACTCTTGCTCATGCTTGTTCTTATTCTGATCACCATGTTGCATTTTTCAATGCTTTCTCTTTAATATTTAATATTTAAATAAATATTCATTAATTACTCACTCTCCATCCAGTCTGAGCTTCGAACACGGCAACACATCAACGATTTACCTGAATGCTGTGTTTCAGGAGGAAGTCACACCCTTATATCAATGACCTCAAAATTCAGGGTCAGGAGGGTGTGACTACAAGTGAGTTTATTTATAGCAAACTGACCATAGTGCCATGATACAGGGAGCCATTCAGCTGGGAGCAGAAATGAGAAAAGCAGGGATAGTGTAGTCAGAATCTGCTACCCTCATATCTAGTTTTTTTGACATTGCCAGTAGTTCCTCTAGATGTCAGCATTAGTTCACTCTTCACTCTGGTCTCTGAATGAAGAGGTCTTGGGCTCAATGTAACTCCAGAAATTAAGCCCAAAATCTAAACTGACACTGTAGTCTAGTACAGAGGAAGTACTGCACTGTTGAGAATATCACTTTTCAGCTGAGATATTAAACCAAAGTCCTACCTTCTGCCTCAGATGAACATCAGAGATCTTATAGCATTATTTGAAGGAGGACAGTTCCATCAGTAAACACTTATCTCCATCCAGACACCTTGAAAATAGATTATTTGGTCATTTATTCTATGGGTACTTGTGAGATCAAGCTGAGAGCAAATTAACTTTTTCTTCACCAGAGTGAAATATTTTACCATATTTCAAAAGTTGGCTCTGGATTATTTCTCAATCCCATCATTTCTGTGATCTTTCTATTCCCATTTTCAGATGGAGTTATACATTCTTTGTAATCCTTTCCAAAGATATGTTCTTCCCCTTCCAATCCCACTTTCTTCTGCATCTATCCACAGATAAAATTGCTCTCCCATCACTTGCAATGTTATTTTCAACCTGCAATATGACTTTTATTCTCTGTTCAGGATTGTGTTGTTTGCAAATTTCATAATTTGCAGCTGAATCACACCCCCAGCTCTATTTTTGATGCCCATACACCCAGAGACACTCTTAGGCTTTAAATTTTGCTCTGTAGAATTGGAACAGTTCCTGCCTCTGTAAGCCTGACTCCAGGAAGAGTACCCTGATGAGGTTGGTTGGCTCACCGAGCTGGTTTGTTGTTTTGCAGACGTTTTGTTACCATGCTTGGTAACATCCTCAGTGCAGCCTCTGATGAAGCGTCGGTGTGTTTTCCTGCCTGGTTTTTAAACTTTGTGGTCCGTTGAGATTACCCTGATGTTCTGATTTTCATTTAAGCTGGATAAGCGACCCTGGAGTATGTTTGGAGGTTTCTGGGTGTGCAGGCAGTCTGGGCAGAAAGTACACTGATGATTTTTCAAAGCTATGTGGAAAGCTTAAACAAAAATAAAAAAGGACACCCCACATACCATATCACCCCTCACAACACTTTACACTCTTCCCATACCCAATTCATGCCAACTGCTAACAGTTCAGGCTATCTATGCCAACCTATTCCCTTTTACCTATATTCATAACTTCTATGTCAAATTAGTGCCACTTCATTCCAACCCATTGCCCCTACCACACACCACCCTTTGCCCTTGCATGCATTGTGGCAAATTAACCAAAATGCACAATGGATAGATCCCAAGACCCATATCAAGAATAAGTTTCGTTCTTAAGTAGCTATTGAAGAAGTCACTATTAAAAAAAGCACTCTAATTGATTTAACATCTCACAATCTCTTCTAACAGCAAACATTTGAACTCATGGTCACACTTCAAAGAACTTAAAACAATTTGGAGCTTCAATCAAACTCTGAAAAAGATAGGCACCCCACTCTGATCATGAAAGGTTGTGAAATCAGTCACGAAGCACTAAACCTGTTGTGAGAACTTTCAAGACTATGGCAAAGGGCAGTGTGAAATAACAACAAACAGTAATTATTTCCAAATATTTAAGGGCTAGGATATTTTGTGATGATACTATGGCTTTAAGAGATGTATTTTGTCCTGGTTTCTTTTGAAGAGAGATTTTGAGCCAAATGTATCAAGCTTTCTCTTCCACACCAATAAAGTAAATAGGTTGTGAGGCCTCAGGATTCTTTTCAAAGTTGGAACAATAGAAGCAGCATAAATGAGTGGAGTCAGGCTCCCACAGAACCAGAGTTTTAGTTTATATATTAGATTATAGAATAGCAGATTATTTAATTACTAAACAGGATCTGTTCCAATATAGTAACATCCCATAGATACACCCTTGGCAAAGGCAAATGTCTAGGTTATCTCCTTGATATATTTGAAGAGGGTTTGGTCTGCTCTATAACAATTTAAGCAACTTGACTGCTTGAAAATTCTCTTGACTATTATTGTGACAGCTCCATGTTACTGTTAATAATTCCAAAGGGCACCTTGACTTTTCCAGAGGACACCTCATATCTCCCAAAGGCCACCTTACTTATCCCAAATGGCACTTGACATCTTGTAAATGTGTCCCAGGACCTTATCCAAAATGTTACCATACTTCACCAAAAAGGTTCCCCAAAGAACTCTTAAGAACTTGAGACCTCCTTCTACCATGTCTAAAATATACATGGTCATGTTTTCGAAAGCCCACTAATGAAGATCAGGTCTGACTGAGTCAGCTGTACCTGACCATGTGCAGTTGACCACGAACTGTGGATGTACAAATTAAAACCCATTCCCACTCCCCATATGCTTTGGGGAGGGGGAAGTGGGGGGGGTGGTGGGGGGTGGAAGAGGAGATTCCAGATCTGCCGCTTTCACTGTGAAGAGCCTCTCCGTCTGTCCAGAGATTCAGGCCTTATTTTCTCTCATCTATTTTCTTGTTAACAATTCTGGGATAATCCCAGAGTACAAAGATTAGCTTTCTTCTTCGCTTCTTTAATGTCTCTCCTCATCTCTTCTGCTTTCACTTTAAAAAAAAATTGAGGAACTTGTGCTTGTTTTGTCACGAGGATGTGTACATCCTTTAGTTATCTCTACTATATCACCAAGCAAAGCTTTCTCCTGCCATAGTGCTGAACTTATAGCTCTGCCTAGTTTTCTGTTTTATTTTCCTTCATCCCTCACTGAGGTCATTTTATCTAAGAATTGTACTACTGCTCTTTATTCCCAATGAACTCTAAATGTTTCACTTCCCATCTTTTTCCAGTGTTTCCTGATATTACTAATTCTCCCCCACCTCATTTGGCCATGGACTCCTCCTTTATCTGTTGAGTTGTGAATGGTGCTTAACATTGTGCAACCATCAGTGAACATCCCTACTTCCAACCTGCAGGAAAGGTCATTGGTGAAGCAGCAGAGACCCAGATAATGTTCTGAGGACCCGGGTTTGAGTCCTGCCACGGCAGCTGGTGAAATTTGAATTCAATAAAATATCTGGAATTAAGAATCTAATAATGACCATGAACACACTGACAATTGTCGGAAAAACCCAATTGGTTCATTAATGTCTTTTAGGGAAGGAAACTGGCATCCTTATCTGGTTTGGCCTACATGTGACTCCAGACCCCAGCAATGTGGTTGACTCTTAAATGCCCTCTGGGCAATTAGAGATGGGTAATAAATGCCTCTTCAGTGGCTCCCTCATCCCATGAATGAATAAAGGAGCTGGAGATGGTTGGGCTTAGGACACTACCCTGAGGAACTCCTGCAGAGATGTCCTGGAGCTGAATGACTGATTTCCAACAATCACAATCATCTTTCTATGTGCAAGGTGTGACTCCACCCAGCGGACAGCTTGCCCCCTGATTCCCATTGACTCCAGCTTTACTAGCTGTTGTTGATGCCTCAGATGGTTCAATGCAGCCTTGATATTAAGACATGTTGCCTCACGTCTGGAATTCAGCTTTGTCCATGGTTGGACCAAGGTTATGATGTAGTCAGAAGATGAAGATGTCCGTCCAAACTGAACACCAAACAGTAGTTCACCTTAAGCAGGTTCTGCTCGATAATACTGTCGCTAACCTCTTCCATCATTTTTATCTTTAGAGTAGACACATAGGCTGATAAATGACTGGATTGAATTTGTCCAGATTTTCGAGCACAGGACATTCCTGAGTGATTTTCCATATTGTCAAGTAGATACCAGTGTTGTAGCTGCACTGGACAGCTTGGCTAGGGGTGCAGCTAATTCTGGAGCATAAACCTCAGTACTATTGTTGGAATGTTATCAGGGTTCAGAGCCTTTGTAGTAACCAGTGTCTTCAGCTGCATCTTTATATCTCATGCAGTGAATCGAATTGGATGAAGACTGGTATCTGTGATGCTGGGGACCTCTGGAGGAGGTTGAGATGAGTCGTCCACTTGGAACTTCTGGCCGAAGGTGGATACAAATATTTCAGCTTTGACATTTGCACTGATGTGCTGCTCTTCTCAATTGCCAATGATGGGGATGCTTGTGGAGCCTCCTGTTGGTTGTTCAATTAACCACCACCATGCACTAGTGAATGAGTTTAGAGTTTAGATCTGATCCATTTGCTGTCGTTTCTCTTAGTTCCATCTATCATATGCTGCCTCCACTGTTTTGCACGCAAGTAGTCCTGTTTTTTAGCTTCACCAGGTTGACACCTTATTTTTAGGTATGCTTGGCACTGCTCCTGGCATGTCATCCTGAATCCTTCATTGAACCAGGATAGACCCCCTGGCTTGATGGCAGTGGCAGAGTGGGAGGTATGTTGGACCGTGAAGCTGCAGATTGTACTGGAGTATGATTCTGATGCTGTTGATTGCCCACAGCACCTAATGGATGTCAGTTTTGAGTTGCTACATCTGTCTGAAATCTGTTTCATTCAGCTCAGCGATAGTGCCACATAACAGAAGGTAGCTTCACAAGGACTCCATAGTGATTACAACCTACCTTCTGTCCCGCAGAACGGACCAATCCCCCTCCACCGACACCCTCATCCGCCTAGCCGAACTCGTCCTCACCCTCAACAACACCCTACCCCCCTACCTACACTCACCTTTACTGGCTCCATCCCCACCTCTTCGACTTGTCTGCCTCCTCTCCACCTATCCTCTCCTCTATCCATCCTCTATCCACCTCCCCCTCTCTCCCTATTTATTTCAGAACCCTCTTCCCCTCCCCCATTTCTGATGAAGGGTCTAGGCCCGAAACGTCAAGTTTTCCTGCTCCTATGATGCTGCTTGACCTGCTGTGTTCATCCAGCCCCATGCTTGTTATCTCGGATTCTCCAGCATCTGCAGTACCTTTTATCTCTGGTGATTACTCCTACCAGTTTTGTCGTGCATGGATGCATCTACGACAGGCAGATTAGTGAGTAACAGGGCAAGTAGGTTTTTTCATCTTGTTGATTTCCTCATTTGCTACAGACCCAGTTTAGCAGCTGTGACCTTTATTAATCAACCAGTCAGTCAGCAGTGGTGCTGCTGAGCCTTCGCAATGAATGATTCATAGAAGTATCATTGAATCCCGACAGTGTGGAAACAGGCCCTTCAGCCCAACAAGTCCACACCGATGCTCTGAGCAACCCACCCAGACCCATCCCCATCCCCCTATAACCTACTTAATCTACACATCCCTGAACACTATGGGCAAATGGCCAATCCTCCTAACCTGCACATCTTTGGACTGTGGGAGGAAACACATGCAGACGCTGGGAGTATGTATAAACTCCACACAATTGCCTGAGGTTAGAATCAAACCTGGGTCCCTGGTGCTGTGAGGTAACAGTGCCAGCCACTGAGCCACTGTGCTGCTCTTCCACTACCTCTCAATGACATTGAAGTCCTTCAGCCAGAGTACATTCTGTGCACTTGCCACCCTCAGTGCTTCCTCCAAGTGGCATTCAGCATGGAGGAGTCAGGGCTATGAACAGCTGACGGAAGATGGTAGGTTAGGAAGCAGGAGGTTTCCTTGACCAAGTGACCTGATACCGTGAAACTCCAGGAGGTTTGAAGTCAACCTTGAGAACACGCAGGGCAACTCCTTCTCAATGGCATTCATTGTGCTATCACCTATGGTGTGCCTGTTCTGCTCGTGGCACAGAATGGTGGTGATGGTGTCTGGGATATTGTTTGAAAGAAATGATTCCATGAGCATGATGATGTCAGGCTGTGGCTTTATGCCCAGATATTAATGAGAAGGACTTTGTAGGGTTGACTCATCAGGGTTTGCTGTTGTTGTTTTCAGGTGTTAGGTTAATGCCAGATGGTCTATCTTGTTTCATTTCTTTTTTTTAAGGGGGCATTTAAGAGTCAAACACATTGGGTTTAAAAATTCCATGCAGCCCAGACTAAGTAAGAGTAGTGAATTTCTTCACCTAAAGGACATCAGTGAACTAACTGGGTTTTTATGACTAGCAACAATAGTTTTATGGCTGCTATTAGATTAGCTTTTAATTCCAGATCTTATTGAATTTAAGTTCCACCAGCTGCCACGGAGGTTTTTGAATGCATTTCCAGAAAATTAGCCTGTACCTCTAATTTTCTTGCTAGTGACATTACCACTGCATTAGCTTTCCAAGTACTATCTTACACAAATTTGAGCACACCCACATGTGCCTTGGGATGTTTTATTACATCAAAGGTGATTTACGCTTCTATTGTTTTTGTAGTTCATATTCTAACTCGTACAAAATATCACGTAGTGCTTACCACATAAACAAGCTAATGTGAGGCCAGAAGTCAAGAATAAGTTGATCAGTGCTACAAAATATTCAATGCAAAATGTAAGTCAGTGGTGAAAATTTTAATTCACCACATTTTGCAGTAAAAATAACAAAAAGTTATATTTAATTCTTTCTGGCTTTAGGTGTCACACTTTCCTGGCAGGTTTAATCTAGTCTGTCAATCTGATAGCCTGTCAGTTTTGTCTGAGGTTTCACAATTCTTCGCTTGAAACAGCTCTTGACATCTTTTGTACACAATTCTGTGAAAAGTTTCTCTTCCGCCCTTTACCGGTTCATGGAAATCTGGAATTCTTTCCTTTAAAAATTGTGAGTCAAGTGAAAATTTTGAAATTGAGATTGATAGATTTTTGTTTCAGTTTTAAAGCGTAGGGAACCGAAGCTTGAAAATTACACGAAAATATCTATAGTCTAAGTGCGTGGTGGAACAGGTTTGATGGGCTCTATGTCAAGTTCACAAATTGTCACTATTCAAAACTGCAGTCAGCCACAAATTCTCAGAAAATGTTCTTGCAAATGTTCTGGCTCAGCCTTTGCTAGTTTTCTACTCAAGTGAACAAGCTCTACACATGAAATGTAATTATACCTAGTATAATCAGAGTTACGATTCCTGATGGTAGTATTAATTCTGTGATTGGGGGAGTCAGCGTGTGATTACTGCCTGTTAGTTCACCTTCAGCATTTGCAAATACAGCAGGTGTCATGAAATTTTCACAATGACTCAAGAGTTCTGAAATTTATTTATAAATTCATTTTTAGAGACTGCAAGACCAGACAACAGAAACCCACCCACCGTGTATCTGCTTTTAATGCGACCCACTTGTCACCAAAATTTAATCTTACAGGTTCAGAAAATGAAATAATCAATTTCCTGCAAATGATGTCTACATGCCTGGGTGACATCTTTCAAGTGCCAGATGTTCCAGGACTTTCATACGCAGAAATCCCATCCAACATATTAGATGCTATACATCGAAAAATTATCACTTTCTGGAACAAATTCAAATAAGACAAGACACTTTCATCACAAAAAATTATATTTCTCTGGAACAAACCTGGGAACTAAAGAACATCTTAATCACGAACCTTCCCTCAAAACAAACACAGTCAATCTGGATACACCAGAGCATCATGGAGTGATTCTGAGCAGCCAGACTGGGCAGAGCACAGTGAGGGGTATCAATGTGTACAACATGCAGGAATGAATCCTCTGCCAACACCATCTTCCCTTAAGGTAGCACTGCCTCAGCTGTTCGTGTGTAGCTCAGCCTCAACTGCTTCAGTGTGGCATTCTGTTTGGATTGTTTTTCTGTTGCTTGAGCGATGCTTATGAAAGCATTAAGTGGAAGGGAGAATGACTGCTCACAGTGGGCTACCAGGTTAGCTGCCTTGCATGCTGAGCGGCTTGGGAGTTAGTTGTCACACTGAGATGGGAGTGGGATTGTCGGGAGCTTGCAGGAAGACTAGTTCTTAAAATTTAATTTCCTCTTCAAATTGGCAAAAATTAATCCCTGAAGGCATTGGGTCAAAGAGTGTATTGGAATTCATGTGGACTGCTGTCTCAGGGAGAGCCAAATGATATGGGGAGACAGGTGGCATGGTGGTTGGTGGTTAGCACTGCTACCTCAGTGCCAGGGACCCGGGTTTAATTCCACCCTTGGGTGACTGTCTGTGTGGAGTTTGCACATTCTCCCTATGTCTGTGTCAGTGTCCTCCCACAGTTTTAAAGATGTGAAATTTAGGTGAATTGGCCAAGCTGAATTAGTGTCCAGCGATGTTTAGCCTTGGTGGATAAGCCATGGGGAATGCAAGGTTACTAGATAGGGTAGATGATGGGCCTCGGTGGAATGCTCTTTGGAGGGTTGGTGTGAATTCGATAGGTGAAAAGGTCTGCTTTCATGCTGTAGGAATTCTATGATGTCAGGGTGGCATTAGCATTATCTTGTTTGTAAACAGGTAGCAACAAACCTTTTGGACTGTCAAACGAAAATTCAAAGTTCCATTTCAAAACTTCACATGGTGTGGTTTAAATACATAACTTTGTGAATCCAGTACCAGAGGCTAGTCTATCCTTTGAGAAAGCTCCCTCACTCAAAGGAGGTCCAGTAATCCAACCAAGTCCTCAGTAATGATGAACTACCCGCTCTTGGCTCTGCATGGAAGTTTTCCTCCAATGCCTCTTTTAGTGGCACTTTGTGAGGAGACACTACACTGACACAAAAATAACTTGCATATCATATTGATACTTGTTGATGTGAGAATAAAAATAGCATGGCAGTAACACATTGACCATTTTACTCAACTTTTCTCTAAAGCTTTCAGACTGCAGAGACCACATCAACTCCGCTGTTAGAAAATATAGAAGCAGTTCAACCAACGCAGTGAAGCTTCTGTGCTTAACTAGATAAACATTTTCTTTTAGTATTTGCGCATAAGAGTTGTAGCCGACTCAGTGTTCCTCCTGCTCTGCTCTCCACCAGTGCTGGGAGCCATTTGCTCATACACAGAATTCTCCTCTTCTTTCTTTGTCACCCTCTGTAAAAGAAATGCGTATATTTAGGGCCATTTTCAGCCATTGCTTCCGGTTCATTCAACAATTAACTGAAAGATACCTTTTCAGTACTCAACATCAATCCATATCTGAATTGTGTCTTCAACCCAAGGAAATGCCCCCGAGACACCACCATGACATTGCCAGACATATTAGCAGGGTTGACTTGGTCACAAAGATAAGTTTTAAATTAGAGACAAAGAGAGACAGAGTAAGTGAGCTAAAGAGAGGCAACATGAGGGTTAAGAAGGGAATTCCAATGTTTAAAGTCAAGGAGGTAATGTCAGGACTACCAAAGATGGGTTATCTAAAAGTCTAGGACTGGAGGAGCACAGAGATCTCAGCATGTTGTAGGACTGGAGAAGATTAGAGATATAGGGAGGCTGAGGCAATGGAGAGGTTAGAGCACAAAGTTAAGGATTTCATAGCTGACATAATACTGGACTAGGAGCCAATGTAGATTTAGTGAATTGTATTGGGCACATATATCAGTTGTCACAGTCCCAGGACATCATTGCAAGAATGAATGAATGAATGAATGATTGATTTATTGTCACATATGTCTAGAGAGATACAGTGAAAAGTGTTCTGTTGCCACAATCTGGCACCATTTTGAGATACAAAAGAATAAAAAGAAAGTACTTAAGTAAAGCTCAGCTTCAATGGCCATAGTCCAAAACATGGCTCCAGGACTTCTGCAAAGTCCTTGCTGTAAGCCTACCGCAGCCAGAATCTCCTGCTCCCAGCACTGACACTGCTGCTGTTGATGACCTGCTGCTGCTAAAAGAGTCCACACTCCAAGCCTACCGCAGCCAAGAGTCCCCGCTCCATCATTACGGTAGCCAATGCCTTTCCACCATTCTGGGAATCCGTGCTTCGGGCCTATGATGTCAGGAGTCACTGCCGACACCACTCGGCCAAATCAACTCCAGTGAAACATCAACAAAGAGAAAAGTTCCTCAGGGTGGTGTCCGAGGCCCAACCATCTTCAGCTGCTTCATCAATGACCTTCCCTTCATCATAAAGTCAGAAGTGAAGATGTTAGCCAATGCTTGTGCAATGTTCAGCACTATTCCCAACTCCTCGAATACTGAAGCAATCCGTGTTCAAATGTAACAAGATCTGGACAATATCTAAGGATTGGGCTGACAAGTGGCAAAAGCTACATTCATAGCACGTAAACACCTTACAATGACCACCACCTACAAGACAGAATCTAACCATCTTCCAATGACATTCAAAGACATTACTATTACTTAAACCCCATTACCAACATCATGGGTTATCATTGACTAGAAATTGAACTTGATCAACCATAGAAGTACAATAGCTACAATAAGTTAGTGTGTAATGGCTCCCCAAAGTGTGTCTACCATCTACAAGGCACAATTCAAAAATATGATGGAATATTCCCCATGTCCCTGGATGAATGTAGCGCCAATAATGCAAGAAAGTTGACACCATCCAGATTAAAGCAACCCAACTAATTGGCACCTCCTTCACCACCTTCAAGATTCACTTCCTCCACCAATGATGCACAGTGTCATCAAGTATACACCATTTACAGATTGCATTGCAGAAATTCCAAGGTTTCTTGGACAGCATCTTCCAAACTCACAATCTCCACTATCTAGAAGGACAAGGCAGCAGATAGATGGGAACATCACCTAAGATTCCATCCAAGCCACAAAGCATTCTGATTTCGAAATATATCGCCGTTCCTTCAGTGTTGCTGGGTCAAAAACCTCAAACTCTTTTCAAAACAGAACTATGAGCCTTGCTTTACTCCAAAAACTGCAGCAGCTAAAGAACATGGTTCACAACCCTGATTTCCAGGCAATTAGGGATGGGCAATGATTGCCAGCCCAACCACTGATGCCCAAATCCCACAAACAAATTTTAAAAAAGTTCATATTAGCAGAAGTGCAGTTTAGTTTGTGAGATGCTCCAGGTTGTCTGAGCTAGAAGGGAATCTTAAGGATATCAGAGCCGGAAGGAAGTCTAAAATTGTTTTAGCAGCCATGAAGAAGGCTGGAAAATAACCTTAGCTGCTGGTGCAGTTTAGTGAAAAACATCAGTGAGTTAACTTGTGTTGGCATACCTCTGAGGGACATATTCTAGATATCTGCTGAATGTCAGGAAGTTATTGAAAGGAAATGCTTGCAACCTTGTCAGTTGAGCAAGAAATTAAAGATGGAAGATAGAAGCAATACCTAACTGGGCTAAAGGTCTATGAATAGTATTATTGTGAAGAAAGGTCACATTTGTCTTCTTCCTCTTTATAAGAGTTTTCCAAATTCTTTTGATATTATTCCTTTTGTTTAATAAACCTACACTCCTTACTTAAAAGTACTTTAGCAGCTTCTTGCAAATACATTCAGTGACAGACAACTACTGTAATGACTAAAGTGCAAAAATAAAACTAATGGTCTATCAAGCCAGATTTCACTCTGCAACCTGACTTGCCCGGTTTTACCATCAGCTGGGCTCATAACATGTTTTTGCAGCAACTTATAACAAATGCTTTTTGGAATTCCAAGAACATACATCTGGCGGTTCCCCTTTATTTAATTAATTATTTTTATCCTCACAATAACTAACAAGTTCATCAAATGGCATTTCACTTTTGGGGTGGCATGGTGTCTTAGCAGCTTAGCAGTTAGCACTGCTGCCTCACAGCACCAGGTACCGGGGTTCAATTCCAGCCTTGGGTGACTGTGTGGAGTTTGCACATTCTCCCCATATCTGAGTGGGTTTCCGCTGGGTGCTCTGGTTTCCTCCCACAGTCCAAAGATGTGTGGGCTAGGTGGATTGGCCATGCTAAATTGCCTGCAGTGTCCAGGGATGTTTAGGTTAGACATGGGGAAGTACAGAGTTAGGGGAATGAGTCAGGGTGGGATGCTCTTCAGACAGGCAGTATGGACCTGTTGGGCCAAATGGCCTGTTTTCACACTGTAGGGATTCTATGATTTAAAACTTTTTTGACATATTCTAGTCTAAAGTATTCTCACAGCACTGTCAAAACTTCCTTAATAACTAATTTCCAGGATCTGCGCATTTTTCTTTTAATAGACTTCAGCACTTTGTCGATGACTAACTGAAAGTTAACAGGTTTGTAGTTTCCTGTTTTCTCTCGCCTTCCTGTCTTGACTAACAATGTTTCATTTGCTAACTTCTAACCTGCTGGGACTGTTCTAGAATCTAGGAAATTTTGGAAAATTATAGCCAGTCTATCTACTATCTTCACAGCTATCTCTTTTAAAATCTCAATATGTACATAATCAGCTTCTAGGGCATTGTCAGCTTTTCGACTTTTCTGTATTTTTTCTCTGCTAAGATGAATTATCTTAATTGCCTCACTCTTATTAACCTCTAGACAGTAGTAAAGAGTGGAAGATAGGCAATTTTCACACAAAGAGATCATGGTCATGGAGCAGATCTGGAAATGGCAACTCAGTTCAAGTCAAATAGGGCGGTAAGGTTGCAAACAGTAGTGTAATCTTAGGCGGTGGCCAAGGAAAGGAATGGTGTTGAGTTGATTTTTTTGATGGGGACAAAAGACAATGGTTTTAGCTTGTTTGATGATTAATTGCCATAAACATTCGGGAGAAGAACAACTGTTAGGGAAAAAAGACACTGAAATTGCCCATGTCGCTGTTAAAATGTCTCCGCTGCCATGACTATACACTTCTACTGAAGTTTGGTGAAAATCCTCCTAGGTTGAGATATCCTTTGTTAGGGTCTGGTTAATCACATTGTTACATTATTAATATCTTCATTTAGGGTTAAGAACGTAAGGTTTATTATTAAAATTGTTTATACGTAGAGCATCTTTAACCCTGGGGGTCGAAGGGGCTGTATAACCAAGTTGTCAATAAACATTATCTACAAAGCAAGGTGCATTTGGTTTTCTGTCTCAATGACTGGCTTAGAATCACATCAATAGCTTTCACACTCTTCCTTCACTTGCTGCCCTACTTCTTTTTCCACTTGTAACTCCATTGACACCACTGCTGCCATGAATGAAATGGGGTGAGTTGAGAGCTATTAAATGCTTTTTTGGGTGAGATTTCTGATCTTGTACCTCTGTCTTATGTGGAGAAGCATGCCATGGAAGTGAGTGTGGCACCAGGTGCCACTTCATCCTCCCATTATGCCTTTGTGTCTATATCACAAATTATTTGGCAGGATGAGTTGGGCAGACAAATTTGGAGATTGGTTCCTAAATCTCAGCTTTGAATGACAGAAAAACTAGGTAGTGGATGAGTGGTAAACGACAGCTCTTGCCCATCCAAAACTCCACAGCCATCGTTATAAGATTGCTTCCATACACATCTCAAATATGCTCAAATCTAAACCAGTGTGTGGCTAGGGAGCACAATGTCTGGTACCTATCATTAAGAGTGGGTAGAAAATTACAAGGGATTGATGGCCATCGTGAGGGGGTCAGTGCGTCTGGGTGGTCCCACTGAATTGGAAACAGGTCAATTCTAATGCCCTTTTTCACAAAAGATGAAAAGACAGAGAATTGAAAAAAAAGCCCTAATTATGACCCAGCAACTGGAAAAATAATATTATCCTTCAAAAGGATCCATGGCTTAAGCAAATTAAAATAGTAAGTATCAACTATGTGGAGCCAGAAGGACCTGATGTGATGTGTCCTCTGGATACATGCTAGATACTACACTGATGGAGAGAGTTCCAGAGATCCATACACTGAGTGGAGTGCTTCTGGAATCTGTGTTGGGAAAATGTACTGAGTAGAATGCCTCTGGGATCTGTGTTTGGGAATTGCACTGCGTATGGTGTCCCAAGGCTCTATGTTGGGGAGATGTATCGAGAGCACTGTCCCTGGGATCTAGTGGGGAAAAGTACTGCATGCAGTGTCCCTGGGATTTGTCGGGGAGATGTACTGAGTGGCTAGACTGTAGAAACAGAAGATCAATCTAAATCGGAAGATGTTGTCAGAACACTCCACGGGGCTCTGGGGTGATGGCTGTAAGCTGTCTCCTTGACCTGCTGTAGTCCATATGGTGTAGGTACGTTCAAAGTGCTGTTACAAAGGGAGTTCCAGGATTTTGATCCAGTCACAGTGAACATATGGTGATACAGTTCCAACTTAGGACGGTGTTTCACTTGAAGAGGAACGTGCAGATCCCCATATATCTGCTGCCCTTGTTTGTATTGGTGGTAAAAGTCTCTGGTTTGGAAAGTGCTGTCAAAGTGCCTTGGTGAGTTACTGTAATACATCTTATAGATGGTGCACATTGCTGTCTGTCGATTGGACTTTTTTGATCTGGATGGTGTGAAGTTTCCTGAGGCCCCTTGGAGCATCCAGGCAAGTGGGGAGTACTGCATCACATCCTTGACTTGACGTTTTGCATATTGTGGACAAACATCAGGAGACAGGAGGCAAGTTCCTTGCTGCAGGATTTCTAGCCACTGACCTACTTTTAATATGTATTGTCCAGTTCTGTTTCTGTTCAATGGAAACCTCTGGGATGTTGATGCTGGGGAGCTCTGTGATGTTAATGCCACTGAATGTGAATGGGAGATGCTTGGATTCTCTCTTGTGCACTTGTGAGTCGTGAATACTATTTGCCACTTGTCAGCATGGATATTGTCCAGAACTTATTGCTTTTGAACATTGTCTGCTTCCGTATCTGAGGAATTGTGAATGGTGCTGAACATTGTGCAGTCATCGGTGAATATCCCCACTTCGGACATTATGGTGAAGAGAAGGTCATTGATGAAGCAATTGAAGATGGTTGGGCTTAGGACACGACCCTGAGGATCTCCAGAAGAAATGTCCTGGAGCTGAGATGATTGACCTCCAACAACCATCTTCCTCTGTTCTTGATATGACTACCAATAGTGAAAAGTATTACCTCCAACACCAAGCCCATCCCCCACACCCCTCCTGCACCCAATTCCCATTGACTCCAGTATAACTCAGGGGAGGTGATGGCCTAGTGGTATTATCGCTGGACTGTTAATCCAGAGACCTAGATAACATTCTGGGGACCTGGGTTCACATCCTGCTTTGGCAGATGGTGGAATTTGAATTTGATGAAATATCTGGAATTAAGAACCTAATGATGAACCATGAATCCATTGTCGATTGTTGGAAAAACCCACCTGGTTCACTAATGTCCTTTAGGGAAGGAAACTGACATCCTCACCTGGTCTGGCCTACATGTGACTCCTGACCCATAGCAATGTGGTTGACTCTGAACTGCCCTCTGGACAATTAGGGATGGGCAATAAATGCTGCCTCGTCAGTGATGCCCTCATCCTGTTAAGAATAAAGGGAAAAAAAAAGGTTCCTTGATGCCACACTTGGTCAAATGCTGCCTTAATGTCAAAGGTTGTCACTGGAACTTCTCCTTTTGAGTTCAGCTCTTTTGACAAAAGCTGTAATGAGATCAGGAGCTTAGCGGATCTACAGGAAGTCAGACTCACTATCAGTAAGCAGGCCACTGTTGAATAAACACTTTATAGCATCACTGGCGACACCTTCCATCATTCTGCTTTCCTCTCTGACTGTGGTTGAGCAGAAGTGGCTCCTGGGAAGATTAATTCTTCAGCCTTATGAAGAGCAAATGAGGAGGAATGGCACACTAAGTGGATTAGAAATGGTTAATGTGAAGAATTGTCCCAAGATGAGGGAACCTAAGGTACAGACTGTTTCATGACATGTTTGGGACTTCTGTTGGGCAACTTTATCAAACACAGGGAGGCATCAAAAGCCAGTAGAATTGGGAGACAAAGTTCTGAGTCATTCACATAGTGGTTAGATATAGTAACGTGTATATTGTGCTGAAGGCATCCCTTTTCAATACTTTTTCTTTCTGTAATGGTAGTGATGTTCCATTAGGCACTTACTTTAGCTCTGCATGTCTTCAATGTCAGTACAATGCTGTAGATCACACTTAACAGAGTCAGGATACTGAGAAGTCCCATGGTCAAGAGTGTTACAAACTGGAAACCTGAAACAATAAAAAATATGATTGAAAGAACACTGCAATATAAGACTGTAACCTCAGGAATGTTAATATAAACAAGATTGTGATAACTGCATGTCTTTCTATCAAATAGATCTATTTCATCAGCTAGTGCCCTAAAAATGTCCAGAGATGTCTTCAAAAGTATACTTTGCAGCATTCCCATTGAATTAGTGGCATGGCACAGTGGCTCAGTGATTAGCCCTGCTGCCTCACAGCATCAGGGACTTGGGTTCAATTCCACCCTCAGGCAACTGTCTGTGTGAAGTTTTCACATTCTCCCCATGTCTGTGTGGGTTTCCTCCACGCATTCTAGTTTCCTCCCACAGTTCCAAAGATGTGCATGTTAGGTGGATTGGCTGTGGGAAATGCAGGGTTACAAGGATGGGGTGGGTCTAGGTGGGATGCTATTTGGAGGGTAGGTGTGGATAGGCCGAGTGGCTTGCTTCTGCACTGCAGGTATTGTACTGTATAGAGGAGATATGGGAAAGCCATCTCCTCTGCTGGAAGAGTCCAGGGTGAAAAAAGGAGGACAGGCTTTGAAATTAGTGCTAGACCATTCAGGAGTGAAATCAGGAAGTAATGTTTCATGGAGAAAATTCAGTTCATCCTCACTCCAATGGCTGGAACCATTTAATTATAAAGCTGGAAGTTTTTTATGATTAGGGAATGTTATTTAGGGCTATGGGACAAAGGTTGGCAAAGGAAGTTGAGGTACATATCAATCATTATCTAACCCAGTGACAAAATGAAGGAAATACTTGCATTGATATCGTGCCTTTCACAATCTCTGAACTTTCCAAAACACTTTACAGCCAACTAAGTACATAACTATGGCTAAAGTCACTAAAGTTTATGGTTCTATATTTTTACATAGCCAATTTGTTTTAGACTGTTACGTGCTGATGAAAATCACAAATATTAATACTGTGTAACTGTAAGAACAGTGGCTTAAGAATTTCTTAACAATTAATTTCGTAATAATTAATTTGGAAGTTGGCCATCAGGTAGCAAGTGGTAGGGGAGAGGGGATGTTGGGTAAGGCAAAATACTATATTTGTACACTGGGGTCTCTTCTGACATTGGGTTTGTTGCAACAGTTTAGAGGAAGCTATATTCTGTGTCTAGCCCAGTGCTGTACCTTTTTGGGACTGTTTGACTGGGACAGTGTAGAATGAGTTTTATTCTGTATCTAACCTTGTGATATACCTATCCTGGGACTGTTGGATGGAACAGTGAAGAAGCAGCTTTATCGTGTATGTAATCCTGTGCTCTCCCTAACCTGGAAGTGTTTGATGGGACAGTGTAGAGAAAGCTTTATTCTACATCTAACCCTGTGCTACCCCTATAAGAGATATCTTATAGAGGTTTATAAAATCACGAGGGGTATAGATAAGGTGAATGGCAGGTGTCTTTTCCCTAGGGTGGGCTTTTCAAGACTATGGATCATATTTTTAATTTGAGAGGAGAAAGTGTTAGAAAGGACACAGAGGCAGCATGGATCTTCCAGCTGCTCCTGGGGTTGCAGGCTTAGTTAAAATTTATTATAGTTTTATTACAGTTGTTACAGTTATCATACACAGAGGATATGACTCTTAATCTATAAGACATGAGAAGCTTTTTCTTAAAACATAACAGAGTGGTTCATATGTGGAATGAACTTCCAGAGGAAGTGGTGGATGCGGCTACAGTTACAATGTTTAAAATACACTTCAATAAGTATATGAATATGAAATATTTGGAGAGGTATGGGCCAAGTGTAGACAGGTGGAACTAGTTTATTTTGGGCTTATGGTTGGCTCGGACTGGTTGGACCGATAGGTCTGTTTCTGTGCTGTATGACCCTGTGACCCAGTGCTATACCTTTCTGTTTGATGGGGACAGTGTGGAGAGAGCTTTATTGTCTATCTAACCCTGTGCTGTACCTGTTCTAGGAGTGTTTAATTTTAACACAAGTTGCCTAAAATTAAACAAGTCCCATCCACCTGTGTGAACACATTAATAAATACACAAGTTAACCCAGAAGTTATACAAATCCATAACTGCTTTCACATTTCTGGCAATTCTTTTTGCTGGTGAAGATGATGGTCCCACTCCCTTTTTTCCCTTCATAAGGGGGTGGGTACAATTTCTCGATCTTGCAGAAATAGTTGTCAATTAAAGATGAGTTGAATCCGTATAATGTGACAGAAACACTGCCTGGTTTCCGATTAATCTGGCAATGCAGGACTTCTGTAGAGTTGACGTGGTGTACAGATGAATTTGTTCTCCCAATGCAAATCACTTCTTCATTGCTTCCTTTAAGGATTGTTAATTTTAGTTCTGTGTTTTCATTGCAGTTGTGGGTACACTCTAGAGTGGCCTCACCAGTGCTTTCAACCTCTACGGACATAGGCTGGTCAACTCTTAGTCCAGCTACTAGAAAAGATAGAAAGAGAAACCATTCATCCTGGTCAAAGTGTTATACCTATTATAATCATTCATTCTTATTCAATTTGTTATGTCCAATATAATCAATCATTCCTGTTTGCTTTTACACTTATTTGTCTCTCCACTTGACTGATACCCTACCCAAATTTATACTCATCTGCTTCATCCCTCACTCGGCTTTACTGTTTGAAAGCTAAAACTTACTGGTGAAACCAGAAGCTGATTTGGTCCTGCCAATTTCCCATGGGGTGAGTTACATTAAGATCGTCTTCAATATAACGGCTTCAAATAGTGCAATATGTAGGCAGGAAAGTGACATAATTTGAGATGGGCAGGCCCTGGGATTAATTTGCAATATACTGTCTGGGAGCAAAACTGGCATCACATACCAACCATCCAGTAGAGTAACTGCCTGATTCACTTTTCTGATCTGGGAATCAAAATCAGCTGTTTTTTTATAGTGAGTGGCCAATCCTGAATGCCAATTTAGGTGGCAAGTTGAAAATTGATTTCAAAATGACTCCTTTTGTTTTAGTTTGAATTCTTTTTGAAGTGTAACCTCATGTTCTCTTTCACAGGGACACCAGAGTGAAGGGATATCCAAGACCTATGTAGATTTTCCCCCGCCCCACCCCACCCAATGAATGCCATGCAGTAGAACGTTTCCCTTAGTACTGTCAAACTATAGAAACATACAGAAACTCCACTCCCTCTGTGCAATACTGATAAATACTAGCAGCCTGACAATGCAGCTCAGACCATGGCACAAGTAATAGTCTCCAATCAAGGAAAGGAAAATTGTGCAGCTTAAGGCTCACCTCAATTTCTTTCTATCCTTCAGCTCTTTTCAAATTGAAGGTCAAGTGGAAGGTATTGTGCAAATAAATCCCTCACTTCCAATGGTTTTGCTGACATAAAAGGTGCCATGTCAGGGAACTTGTACCAGCTAACATCTGGAGCAAGCCATGCAGAAGAACCAAGCAAAGCCCAAGATCCCCCCAGCAGTAAAGAAATTAGCGCAAGGTAATCAAACAGGAGGCTGGAACAGCACAGCAAGCCAGGCAGCATCTGGAGGAAAGGAGAAGTCAATGTTTCAGCCCTTCAGGACTGAAGAAGGGAATACCCGAAATGTTGACTTTTCCTTTCCTCCAGATGCCTCCTGGCTTGCTGTGTTCTTCTAGCCTTCTGTTTGTCTACCTTGGGTTCCAGCATCTGCAGTCTTTTTGTTTCCCTCCAAAGAAATTAGTGCACTTGGCTCCAATTGGAATGACACTTTTCTTTGGCCTAAGAATGCCAACACCAGGAATACTACAGAGAGAGGGAAAGAGAGATGAAAAAGAGAGAAAGAGAGGGAAGAGAAAATGAGAAGTTTTAGAACTAAAATCACAAATTGCAGAAAAAATGTTCCAGCCACTTTGCAAATAGCAAGGTCACACAATCTGCTGTGAGAAAAATAACCTAATTAGCTTTTTTGGTCATGGTTAAGGGATATATTTAGCTAGGAGAAGTCCATTGTTCAATATGAAATAGTGGCATAGGGTATTTTACAACAAACACACGAATGACCAGGGCAGGGACATAGTCACTGATGGCCAAGAGACCTCATCTATAATTGTCTCAGTGGTAGGATATGGACCCAGGCATCTAGCTTCCAGATGTTCAGACATTCTGAATTAGAGGGATGACATTTACAGTACCATCTAAACGTACAGACATTGTTTAAGGCTTACTAATACACTAGGACCGGATTTGGCAAAAGTAAGTCTGTATGTTGTTTGTATCAAACAAGTAGACAGTTTGAAACTTTGAATTTTAATTACAAATGTAGCTCATAATTTTATGAACATAGTTTAATCTGTGTATTATCACAATATAATACAATATTATATTAAACAAAAATACTTGGATTCATACAGTTCTTGCAAAATCACCCTGAAATAGAGAGAAAGAGTGAATTGCTTTTGAAATAGTATCACTGTAGTTATCCAATGTTAACAGCATATTGGCCATTTTGCACAGACCAAGGTCTCTCAAAGAGCACTGTGAAAAAGATTTACAAGGACGTTACTGAGACTCAAGGGTTTGCATTATAAGGAGAGGCTGGGGCTATTTTCTCTGGAATGTTGGAGGCTGAGGGGTGATATTATAGAAGTTTATAAAATCATGAGGGGCATAGATAAGGTGAATAGCAAAGGTCTGTACCCTAAAGCAGGAGAGTCTAAAACTAGAGGGCATTGGTTTAAGGTGTGAGGGGAAAGATTTAAAAGGGACCCGAGGAGCAACTTTTTCACATAGAGGGTGGTGCACATACAGAACAAGCTGCCAGAGGAAGCGGTAGAGGTGAGTACAATTGCAACATTTAAAAGACATTTACACAAGTACATGGATAGGAAAGGTTTAGAGGGATATGGGCCAAATGCAGGCAAATGTGGTTGTGGGTAAAGTGTTGGAAAGGATTATAAGAGATAGGATTTATAACCATCTAGAAAGGAATAATTTGATTAGGGATAGTCAACACGGTTTTGCGAAGGGTAGGTCGTGCCTCACAAACCTTATTGAGTTCATTGAGAAGTGACTAAACAGGTGGATGAGGGTATGGCGGTTGATGTGGTGTATATGGATTTCAGTAAAGCGTTTGATAAGTTTCCCCACGGTAGGCTGTTGCAGAAAATTCGGAGCCATGGGATTGAGGGTGATTTAGCGGTTTGGATCAGAAATTGGCTAGCTGGAAGACGACAGAATGTGGTGGTTGATGGGAAATGTTCATCCTGGAGTTCAGTTACTAGTGGTGTACCGCAAGGTTCTGTTTTGGGGCCACTGCTGTTTGTCATTTTTATAAATGATCTGGATGAGGGCACAGAAGGATGGGTTAGTAAATTTGCGGATGACACTAAAGTCGGTGGAGTTGTGGATAGTGCGGAAGGATGTTGCAGGTTACAGAGGGACATAGATAAGCTGCAGAGCTGGGCTGAGAGGTGGCAAATGGAGTTTAATGTGGAAAAGTGTGAGGTGATTCACTTTGGAAGGAGTAACAGGAATACAGAGTACTGGGCTAATGGTAAGATTCTTGGTAGTGTGGACGAGCAGAGAAATCTCGGTCTCCGTGTGCATAGATCCCTGAAAGTTGCCACCCAGGTTGATAGGGTTGTTAAGAAGGCGTACGGTGTGTTAGGTTTTATTGGTAGAGGGATTGAGTTTCGGAGCTGTGAGGTCATGTTGCAGCTGTACAAAACTCTGGTGTGGCCGCACTTGGAGTATTGCGTACAGTTCTGGTCGCCGCATTATCGGAAGGATGTGGAAGCATTGGAAAGGGTGCAGAGGAGATTTACCAGGATGTTGCCTGGTATGGAGGGAAGGTCTTACGAGGAAAGGCTGAGGGACTTGAGGCTGTTTTCGTTAGAGAGAAGAAGGTTAAGAGGTGACTTAATAGAGACATACAAGATAATCAGAGGATTAGATAGGGTGTACAGTGAGAGCCTTTTTCCTCGGATGGTGACGGCTAGCACGAGGGGACACAGCTTTAAATTGAGGGGTCATAAATATAGGACAGATGTCAGAGGTAGATTCTTTACTCAGAGTAGTAAGGGCATGGAATGCCTTGCCTGCAGCAGTTGTAGACTCGCCAACTTTAAGGGCATTTAAGTTGTCGTTGGATAAACATATGGATGATAATGGAATAGTGTAGGTTAGATGGGCTTCAGATTGGTTTCACAGGTCGGCGCAACATCGAGGGCTGAAGGGCCTGTATTGCGCTGTAATGTTCTATGTTCTATCTTCGAAATGGGACTAGTTCTTTTTAGGACCGCTGGTAAGCGTGGATGAGTTGGGCCACAGGGTTGGTTTGACTCTAGAACAGATAATCAGCTTTTTGGCAATGATAAAAGATAAATGTTGTTCTTTCTAAATAATACTATGGGATTTTTGACATCTACCTGAGTGGGTAAATGGAGCTGCTGACAGAATAGTACAACAGTCCTGTTTCAACCTAGATTTTGTACTCAAATCCTTGGAATTGTATTTGAACTCTCATCCTTCTGACTCAGAAAACAGACGATTACCCATCGAGCCATGTCCTTCCCTTAACTCTGGCTGGTAGCTGGATATGTGTGAGTACTGCATTGATGTCCTGTCTCACACAGTTAAGTAACTGTTGAATGTTTATTGGCTAGCCTCATAAGGGAATTGAGATTTTCAATGCGTTACAGGCTTTACTGAGCTGTGACTGTGACTCCTCCAACCTGTGGTCACAGATATCATCCACAACTACCACTTGGTCACACTTAAAACAACAGTAAAATTGATGCTGGTTCAGCATGTGAACAGGATTTCAGTGTAGTCAAGTCTTACATCATGGTTTATCACTTACCATCAGTAGCTTTTGAGTCTGAAGCATTCCTGACAATAAGTGAGGAGTGAGGTAAATCATACATTACTCAGCTAAAACAAGGGTTGATGGAATATAATCAACATTTGATATGACGTAATTTATCATTTATCACGGAAACGATATAGCAATAATTTTACAGATTGTGATCTTTGTTTATCGTTTGCCTCTTCCGGAGGGGTTGGGGAAAGGTTCCACATAAATCAGCAACTCAGTTCAGCTGCTGACACTCTAGAGAGTGACCCACTTTCTAACTTTGCTCATTCATTCATGGGATAGCAATGTTTCTTTATCTTACAGCATAAGGTAAAAGATAAACCTTCACAACAGTGACTAGCATCATAAAGCAGATCATTGTCTGTAATGTGCTCCAGGAAATCAGGAACAGCAAAATTGTTATTTTAGATTCTGTTCATAACCTGGCCTGTTGAAACAAAGCTAATCTGACCTATTAAACAGCAAGGATTAAAATTTAAAACAGACACATCAAACATTCTTGCAATAACATCACAAATGATTACACATTTTCCATTGAAAATTATAAAATAGATTTGTTCAGTGAGGTACATGAATCAATGGGATCCGAAACACCTTCCATATAAGCATCTACCGTTATCACTCTCTTCTATCATTGAGATCAATTTCAATGCTAGCAGTCTCACACTCTTTCCACTGTATGCCGCAGTGTAGGTAATAACATCAAATCTACAGCACAGAAATAGTCCATTTGGTCTCGGCTTGGGTTTACATTCCTCATTAATTTCCTCCGACTTGCATGACCGCTTCCAACCCTGAACTCGTATTTCTGTAATCCCTTCTCCCTCTTGTAAGCATTAAACATCCTAAACATATCAATGCTTCAATGATTCAAATTCATATTCTCACCACCCTCTGTGTAAAAAAAGTTCTTCCTAACTTTGTTTGATCCGTTGGTGCCTATTGTATATTTTTGTCCCTTTGAATCATAGAATGGCTACAGCACAGCAGAGGTCATTCAGCCCTTGATAAATCTTAGTATCATGAGCAATTTAATTCATCCCACACCCCTGCCTTTTCTCCATAGCCCTGTACTTTTCTCCCCTTTAGGTGTTTATCCAATCACCTTATAAAAGTTATAATTAAACATGCCTCTGCCTTTCTGTCAGTGCATTCCAGATTCTAACAGTATTCGAATGTCTACAGGACATTACTTAGGCCACTTTTGGAATATTGCATTCAATTCTGGTTGCCTACTATAGGAAAGATTTTGTTAAACTTGAAAGGGTGCAGAAGAGATTTACAAGGATTTTGCCAGGATTAGAATGTTTGAGCTTTAGGGAGAGGCTGAATAGGCTGGGGCTACTTTCCCTGGAGAGTCGAAGGCTGAGGGGTGACTCCCCTTTAGGTGTTTATCCAATCACCTTGTAAAAGTTATAATTAAACATGCCTCTGCCTTTCTGTCAGTGCATTCCAGATTCTAACTTGCTATGCTTGTATAACTTGCCATGGTGACATGCTTATCTGTCCTGCACCATCTTCATATTCAATATAGTTTGTTTGCAACTGTAACATCCGTATGCTTAGATTGAACCCTCTTCTGCTTCTCTCCATATTATCAACGAGAAGGGATCTCTGTAGCTTTTCAACTCTGATCAAATGGTTGAATTACTGACATTTTCTTTTCTGGATGTCACTTTTTAAGAGTTTTTTTAACCTTTGCAATTTCACTTCCCCTTCAATTGTCTAAGCAATTGAAATAAAGAAACATAGCTACAGGCATAGACAATTCAGCCCATACAGCATGCCCCACTATTCGAATTCATGGGTAATCATCTCTTCAATGTTATTTTCCTACACCATCCTCATATCCTTTAATGTTATTAATCTCCAAATATCGATTAATTTCTGTCTTGAACCTGCTCAATGATAGAGCTTCCACAATGCCTTGGATGGAGAACTTGATTTCTTAAAAATATCTAACCTATTTTTCTGATCAACCTCTACAGAGATGTTATTACACACCTCTGGAGCAGCTGGGACTCAAACCCAGGTCTCCTGGTTCAGGTGTAGGGACTCTGCCACTGTGCCAAAAGAGGGCACTAAAAAAAAGGAACACTTCAGAAATTTGCATTACTGCCCCCTTAAATGATGAAATTTGTCATCTCAGTCCTAAATGATCTGCTCCTTATCTTGAGATTGTTTCACCTGGTTCTAAAGCTACCTGCCTGGGAAAATTGGAGGTATGGTGGACAGTGAAGGCGACTACCTCAGAATACAATGGGACCTTGATCAGATGAGCCAAGGAGTGGCAGATGGAATTTAATTTAGATAAATGTGAGATGCTGCATTTTGGGAAGGCTAATCAGGACAGGACTTATACGCCTAATGGTAAGGTCCTGGAGAGTGTTGCTGAACAAAGAAACCTTGGGGTGCAGGTTCACAGTTCCTTGAAAGTGAGGTCAAAGGTAGACATGGTAGTGAAGAAGGCATTTCGACACTTGCTTTTATTGGTCAGTGCATTGAGTATTGGAGTTGGGATGTCATGCGGCATCTGTACAGGACATTACTTAGGCCACTTTTGGAATATTGCATTCAATTCTGGTTGCCATACTATAGAAAAGATTTTGTTAAACTTGAAAGGGTGCAGAAGAGATTTACAAGGATTTTGCCAGGATTAGAATGTTTGAGCTTTAGGGAGAGGCTGAATAGGCTGGGGCTATTTTCCCTGGAGGGTCGAAGGCTGAGGGGTGACCTTATAGAGGTTTAGGGATGGGATGATTGGCCTAGGTCTTTTTCCCAAGGTGGAGGAGTTCAAATCCAGAGGGCACAGGTGTAAAGTGAGAAGGGAATGATTGAAAAGGGACCAAAGAGGTAACTTTTTCACGCAGAGAGTGGTGTATATATGGAATGAGCTACCAGAGAAAGTAGTGAAGGCTGGTACAATTATAACATTTGAAAGGCATATGGATGGGTACATGAATAGGAAGGTATAGAGGGATATAGGCCAAATGCTGGCAAATGGGACTATATTAATTTAAGATATCTGGTCAGCATGGATGAGTTGGACTGACAGGTCTGTTTCTGTGCTGGAAGACTCTACGACTTTACGATTTAAAAAATCCTATCTATATCAAACTTGTCATGTCCTTTATGAAATTTGTAAGTTTCAATGGATCCACCTCTCACTCTTCAAAACTCTCGAAGTAAAATATAGATTTCTCAACATCTTATATAAGAATCCTACCATCCAAGAGATTAACCTGGCAAAATACTATTTGCTTTTTTAATTGATTGCTGTGCCTGTATGCTAACTTTTAGTAACTCGTGGACACCTAGATCTTTCTGGCTACCCATACTTCCCAATCTCTCGCCACATAAAAATAATTCTGCCTCTGTTTTTTTCTACCAAAGTCAATAACTTACTATCTATTTTTGGTGTATCCAATCTGGCATATTCTAGACCACTCATTTAACCTGTCCAAGTCATCTTGAAACCTCTTTGAATCCAAATTTTGTGCCTTTATTCAAGAAAGGCTGTAAGGAGAAGCCTGGAAACCAAAGATTGGTGAGTCTTATGCCAGTGGTGGGTATGTTGTTGGAGGGAATTCTGAGAGATAGGCTTTACATGCATTTGGAGAGGCAAGGATTGATTAGGGGTAGTCAGCATGACTGTGTGTGGGAAATCTCACAAATTTGATTGAGTTTTTTGAGGATGTGACCAAGGAGATAGATGAGAGCAGAGCGGTAGATGTTGTCTACATGGACTTTATTAAGGACTTTGACAAGATTCCGCAATGAAGGCAAACATGCCAAACACCTCCTTAAGCATCCAGTCTACTTATGACGCAAATTTCAAAGAGCTATGTACCTGCACCCCCTATGCCTCTCTGTTTGACAACACTTCCCAGGACCTTATCAAAGTCCTGCCAGAATTATGAAAGACAAACAACACAGCATCCACTATCTTGTTGCTACTTCCTTCAATACTTTGGGACGCAGCTAATCTAATCTGGTCAAAGAGATTTACAAGCCTCAATCCAGCTATTTTTTCAAGCAATACCTCTTTAGTAATTTCTTTTAACTCTTCAGTTACAGAAGTCCCTCAGGTGCTTAGTATTTCTGGGAGATTTTCTGCACCTTTTCCCGTGAAGTGATCAGTTTCTCTACCATTTTCCTGCTGTCCAATAAAAATTTTCCTGTTCCCACCTGTAATGGGCCCACATTTATCCTTGCTAATAGTTTTCCTTTCACATATCAATATGAATTTTCATAGTCCACCTTTATGTTCCTCACTACCTTGTCTTCATATCTTGTTTCCCTTTTCTTATCAGTTTCTGGGTCCTCCTGTGTTGCATCATAAATTGTTCCTAATCCTCAGGCCTTCCACTATTTGTGGTATCATTATAAGCCATTTCCTTCGACCTAATGCAATCTTAATATCTTTCATGAACTGTGATTGGCTTATCTTTCTCTTTATACATTAGGGGAGTGTTTATCTATTATAAACCTTGTAATATTTATATAAGTACTAAACATGCCTGTCTGTTTGTGAACTATTCGTGATTTTCCAAATTCGCCCTAGCCAATTTGCTCCTCACTTTCATTTGCTCAAATTTAAGACATTAGTTTCAGAATGAAATATGACTCATTCAATCTTCTTGTAAAATTCTATCATATTACTATGATACTATGTGCCGAAGGCCCCTTTACAGTATGGTTATTAGTTAGTCCTTTCTCATTACACACCAAATCCAAAATAGTCTGAGTCCTATTTGATTTCTCAACATAGTGTTCCAGAAGCCATCTTGCACACACTCCAGGAATTCATCTTCCACATCGTAGTGCTGACATGGTTAACCCAGGCTATAAACAACTGTATTACCAATGTTACATTTATATCTAATTTCCTGATATATGAAGTGTTCAACATTAATACTAAGGTTTGGCGTTCTATAATCAACTCTTATCAATGGTTGCTACCCTTTGCTGTTTCCATCTACACTGATTCTACTTCTTGATTATTCAAGCCAAGATTCTCTTTTATTAATATACTGATGTTATCCTTTATTCTGTTTATCCCTCCTAAAAGGAGAATAAACCTAATATTTGATTCTCAGTCACTCTGTGGCCACAATTCTGCAATAGAAGTTAATACATTTCATTTACTTCAAATTCTGCTTTTAAACCATCAGCCTATTTGTGACTACTTCATGCATTCAGATTGACAAACTTCAATTCAGCCTTTTTAAAATTATTCTCCATTCTAATCGTATTCAATGTTTACCATTACTTCATCTGTTTTCTTTGTTTAGTTACAACTCTCCTCTTTTCTTTTACTAGTTTTGCAGTCCTTAAGTCTGAGGCCCCTCTTAGGGTTCCACCCACTGCCAGACAAGTTTATATCCTTCCCAACTGCACTAGCAAATCTCCTTGTGAGAATATTAGTCTGGTCCTACCAAGATACAACCCATCCAAAGTGCACAGGTCCCTCAAACACCAGTTTTCCAGCCACTTATTCATTTGAGGAACTCTCCTGTTGCTATGTTCACTAGCATGTGAGACTGAGAGTAAATTTGAGACTACTGCTTTGGAAGTTTGCTTTTCAGTCTTCTTCCTGGCTCCCATGAAATCTACTTCTAGGCTTTCATCCCCAAGTTCTGACCCAAGTCCTTGGTATCAATGTGGACCATGGCCTCTGGCTGTTCATTCACCCCAGGAGAATTTCCTAAAGCCAGTCTCAGGGAGGCAACATACCATCCTGGAGTCATGTTTACAGCTGCCAGTCTGTTCCCCTAAAGAATCCCCTGTTCATACTGCTCTTCCTCTCTTCTTCCTTCCCTCCAGTACAGCTGAGCCACCAGTGGTGCCACTGCCTTGGCTCTGGCTGTACTCCTCTGAGGAACCATTAGCCTCACCAGTATCCAAAGTGGAAAGCTGATTTGCGAGTGAGATCATCTGAGAAGACTCTTGTACTAATTGTCTGGTTCTCTTGGACTGTCTAATGGTCACCTTTAAGCTGTGGAGTGACCATCCCATACCTCGGAGCAACATGTGCCCTTTAGCAATGCTTTGAGACATCCCGATAACATCAAAGATGCTGTTTCTTTCTATTGTCATTATACAGCTTTCCAGCATCCTGTTTTTGTGTAAACTCCTATTCATCAGAAGTGGGCTCTTTCCTCTCGTTATCCAAAGTCCATGCACACATATCTCCAACTGGAGTCCATTGCCAAGTTATGAGAAATAGGAGTCTTGGCTTCTCACAGTTCAAGACATGGAGGCAAATCTGTCCTCCCATCCCAGAATTCCAAACACCAGCAACTTTCTGAGAGAAGAAATTCATCGTCATCTCCATTATCCCCATCCCAGGAGACAGCCCAGAGAAACTACTCAGAATTTTATTCAATGCAAGTATATCCCTCCTTAAGAGACTAAAGCTGGACACATTTGCTGTGTGATCTCATTAATTACCCTGTACAGTTGTAGAAAGACTTTGGCATTTTTTCCACCAACATTACATTGCCTTCCTAATTACTGACTGTACGAGTGCTAACCTTTTTTGTGATTCATACACAAGGACACCCAGATCCCTCAGCATTCTGCAATCTCTCTCCATTTCAAAAAAGAAATTCTGCTTTTCTATTCTTCCAGCCAAATTGGACGACCTCACATTTACCCATTCTATCTGCCAAATAACTGCCCACTCACTTTGCCTATCCAAATTCTTTTGGATATTCTTTTTATCTTATTCACAATAATCTACAACTAAACGGTATTCTTACCATCCAGCCTTTGCATTGTGTAGATCCAAAGAAAAACTAACAATAGTTTTCGGAGAGTTGCCATGAGTTTGATGCTGTCGGTATTGCACTACATGTATTGTAAAAAGCACTTAAGAATTCAGAACCTATTATTTATATGATGCTGTGTAATAGGAAATGGTTTGTGGCAGTGAAGGGGAGGGGCTGGGGAAAGTTACATGATTATATCTGCACTAGAAGTACTGACAATAAGTCTCCAATTTCCCTTTCTCCCTCCTACAGTCTTTCATGTTCATTGCTCCCCTTTACTCTCATGCTGAAACGGTTGACACTGAAAAGAATTAGCTTTTTAGGCTAGTGCTGTTGTTTTGTTTCCAGCCCTCTGTGCCGACCTCTCCAGATGTTGGCACTGCAGAAAAGTGGCTGCACTGTGGGTAAAGGACTCCTTTTGCTAAACTGAAACAGTGACAGCAACATACCTTCGGCTGACAGGATACTCACTCCTTTCATCCTGAGTAGCTTGGAAATAACAATTCCAGTGGCAGAAACAGAGAAAATCTATGACAGAAAATAGCAGAGGAAAGAGAGATTAAGGAAATAAATAGAAAGAGAAATATACAGAGACAGGATGGAAGAAAGAAACAAAAAAAACTATGACAAATAGAAAGGAAGGTTAAGAAATAAGTATAGAAAAATTGTGTGACTGAGATACAGAGCAAAAGATCAAAGACTGTGAAACTGGATAGAAGTTGAGAAACAAACAGGGGGAAATTGGAGACGCTTTCATTTGTATGATGTGGTTATGCAGTTACAAATTAACTGACTGCATGGAAAAAAATATGAAACTGTACTCATGTCTGGCCATTGCCTCAACTATTTGACTTACAGTAGCATTTTCCAATTCCCAGCTCTCTAGTCTTTGGCTCTCCAGTCACAGCAACACGTTTGCAGTTAATTATCTGCTTAACCACTCCCCTCACTTTGTCCCCATTAAGACCCTTAGACTCTCCCCCATATGATGGAACACATATAATATTATAATGTCTTACATCACGATTCTAGTGTCATTCTTTAAGGATTAATTCTTGGTTTCTTTTCACAATGACCAACCACCTCACTGCCAACAATTGCAAGACGTTTATAAATTTCTTGCTAATTAAAATTATGATCATCCATTCAGTTTGCCTTGACTGCTTTTGTTTCTCTTCATAGCTTACCAAGTCAAAATTGTTCCGTTCACACCAAAACTCTGAACAAACATCTCTGTCTGGCCTCACTTCATCTTTCCCTTTGCCAGCTTTTTGACATTCATCTACTGCTCTTTACACCTCATTATCTTTAAAATATTAACCATCCAATTTCCCTCCACGGTCCCAGTGTTAACTGATATCGCAAATGGTTTCCACTCATTAGGTACCCACTTCCTCTCTTTCAAAATTGTCATAATTACTCTCCTCTAAATAAAATCCTCAACTCTTCTATCTTGTAAACAGCTGCCTAGGTTTCCTCTGAAAATTTCTTGGATCTTTTTGTCCCCTTCCATGTAAATACAAACCTTCTCCAACTCCACATTCAACCAGGTTTCCACCTGCCACAGCAATGAACTAACCTTTAAAACCCTAATACGATTAAGGATTCTACCCCCAAGGATCATATTAGTTAATGATATTTTAGAAAATAGTAACATTGTATAATTCCATGTTGAGTTTTAGAGTAATTTAGTTATTTACAAAATTAAGGTTTTAAATATATAACTAAGATAATTAAAGCAAAATATTGTAGATGCTGGAGATCTGAAATAGAAACAGAAAGTGTTGGAAAAATTCAGCAGATCTGGAAATGTCAGTGGAGGGAGAAACAGAGTTAATGTTTTGAGCTCCATATGACTCTTCTTTGGAACTGGTTCTTGTCAAGGGCACAAATGGCATCTCTCCTCATCCTTCTCAACTGATCTGCAGCCATTGATACGTCGGATTAAACTGCCCTACTCCAATGACTTATCATTGTCCAGCTGAGTGGGACTGCACATAGCTAGTTTATCTGTTTAATTGTAACCAGGGAAATCATTTGCAAAGGCTTTATTTTCTGTGCCCACACCTTTATCACTGGAGTCCCCCCAAGGATCATATTAGTTAATGATGTATTTGAAAATAGTCATCATTGTGTAATTTTAAGTTGAGTTTTAGAGTAATTTAATTAAGTACAAAACAATGCAAATTACAGAGGTATCAGAGAGACCTTGGCCAAAATAGATTCAGAAACTACATTAAAAGATACAATGGTAAATAAATATGGCTGCTTTTAAAGAACTAATTCATAATTTGCAACGTGTCTACTTCAAGAACAAAACCTCCTTGGAAAAATTGGTTCAGTTGTGGGTAACGAGAATAAATGCTAATAGATTGAAGGAAAGAGCTTTTAATGTTGCCAGGAATAACAAGCTTGAGGATTGGGAGTGTTATATCACATAATCAGTACACAGTGTACCTTTATAAGACAAGCTCATAACAGCAGCATGGAAACTGCAGATGGTCCTGCAGGGCACCTTTAAGTAACTCTGAGCCTTAAATAGCCTGGTTTCAGTTTGCACCATCCTGACACGAGTGGTAGCAGACTAGGCTGACAAGCTTCAGCATAACAGTGGCACTAAGAGTGACATCAGGTTTATGCAACATGGCACTTCTGATGGCTCCTAACCCCATTATGATCCCCATATACGTACTCGAATCAGGTCTTCTGTTGTGTCTCAATGTACAATCGCAAGCAACACTTCAACAGTTAGCCACATTGACATTGGAAAAGTCAACCAATTGAGTAATTAGCAAAGCATATGGGGATTTGAGTTTAATAAATATGGATATTTAGTACGAAAGCAGGGGGATTATACTTAACCTTTATTAAGATGTTGTTAAACTCGAAAGGGTTCAGAAAAGATTTACAAGGAGGGTTTGAGCTATAGGGAGGCTTGGGCTGTTTTCTCTGGAGTGGCTGAGCGGTGACATTATAGAAGTGTATAAAATCATGAGAGGCATGGATAGGATGAATAGCCAAAGTCTTTCTCCAAGGGTAGGGGAGCCCAAAACACAAGGTCATGGGTTTAAGGTGAGAGGGGAAAGATTTAAAAGTGACCTGAAGGGCAAATTTTTCACAAAGAGGGTACACAGAACTGCCAGAGGAAATGGTGGTGGCAGTACAATTATGACATTTAAAAGACACCTTGACGGGTATATGAATAGGAAGGCTTTAAGAGAGATAAACGTGGCACAGTGGCTCAGTGGTCAGCACTGCTGCCTTACAGTGGGTTCAATTCTACCCTTGTGTGACTGTCTGCATGGAGTTTGCACATTCTCCCTGTGTCTATGTGAGTTTCCTCCAGGTGCCCTGGTCTCCTGCCACAGTCTAAAGATATACATGTTAGGTAGATTGGCCATGCTAAATTTCCCACAGTGTCCAGGGATATGAAGGCCAGGTGGGTTAGTCATGGGAAATGCAGGGTTACAGGGATGGGTGGATCTGGGTGGGATGCTTTCCAGAGGTTTAGTGTGGACTTGGTGGGCTCAATGGCCTGCTTCCACGCTAAAGGGATTTTATGGATATGGGTCAAGTGCAAGCAAATGGGATTAGACCAGTTTAGGATGTCTGGTTGGCATGGATGAGTTGGACCGAACAGTTTGTTTCCATGCTGTATAACTTGATGACTCTATGACAGGCTAAGGTCAGATAGGCAATGAAAAGCTGTTCCCAGTAGATTTTGGTACATACACTAGGGGACAGGTTTAAAGTTTTGGATAAGATACTCAAGGTAATAAGGGGATAAACCTTTTTTATGCAAAAACTGGCAATGATCTTGGAACTGCCTAGGAGGGTGGTGGAAGTGGAGATGTTGAGTAATTTCAAAAGGAAATTGGATTGCATTTGAGTGAAAGAAACTTGGAGGTTAGGTATATGGAATTGGGTGGGGCATCTGTGCAGTTATGAGTCCGATTGGATTGCTCCATAGGGCACCAACAGGGATTTGATGGACAAATATATCTCATGACAGAGATAGTAGGAACTGCAGATGCTGGAGAATCTGAGATAACAAGGTGCAGTGCTGGATGAACACAGCAGACCAAGCAGCATCAGAAGAGCAGGAAAGCTGATGTTTTGGGCCTAGACCCTTCTTCAGAAATGGGGGAGGGGAAGGGGGTTCTGAAATAAATAGGGAGAGAGGGGGAGGCAGATAGAAGATGGATACAGGAGAAGATAGGTGGACAGGAGACAGACAGGTCAAAGAGGCGGGAATGGAGCCAATAAAGGTGAGTGTAGGTGGGGAGTTAGGGAGGGGATAGGTCAGTCCAGGGAGGACAGACAGGTCAAGGGGGCAGGATGAGACTAGTAGGTAGAGATGGGGTTGTGGCTGAGTTGGGAGGAGGGGATAGGTGGGATGAAGGGCAGGTCAGGGAGGCGGGGACAAGCTGGGCTGGTTTTGGGATGTGGTCGGGGGAGGGGAGATTTTGAAGCTTGTGAAGTCCACATTGATACCATTGGGCTGTAGGGTTCCCAAGCGAAATATGAGGTGCTGTTCCTGCAACCTTCGGGTGGTATCACTGTGGCACAGCAGGAGGCCGAGGATGGACATGTCGTCTGAGGAATGGGAGGTTAACTGTAACCAAAAGTTAGTTAGGTAGTTACAGAAAACATGGGAAGGATTAATGCAACACCTTCTGAGCCAACGCTTGCATGTACAGCCACTTGAGGGTGGGCTGGAAGAATAAAGTTTGATATAACAACCAAAATGAATAGCTTGACCTTAACACACACTGAGAAGAGTGCTAAGAGAAATATTTATTTTCTTTTATTAAAACAAAACAACCTGTTGAGCTATTAGTAAATTTGTGAAAGAAGACAATGCTATCAGGAAGGAAAATGTCACGTTATTCAAGACGAGCCATCTGTATCTGAAATGAAGATACAAATGGAGACATAAGAGTCATACAGCATGGAAACAGACCCTTTGGTTCAACTCATCCAATCTGACCACGTTTTCCAAACTAAATTAGTCCTACTTGCCTGCATTTAGCCCATATCCCTCTCAAAACTTCTGATTCATGTATCTGTCCAAGTGTTTTTTTAAATGTTGTAACTGTACCTGCATCTCCCATTCCCTCTAGCAGTTCATTCCACATATGAACCACTTCGTTTGAAAAGGTTGCCTCTCAGATACCTTTTAAATCTTTCTCCTCTCACTTTAAAATATGTCCCCTAGTCTTGAAATCCCCCACCAGAGGGAAAGGACCTTTGTTATTCACCTTATCTATGCCCCTCATGGTTTTATAAACCTCTACAAAGTCACCCCTCAACCTCCTAACATTCTAGTGAAAAAACGTCCCAGCCTATTCTTCTAGATCAATCCCTCCACTCCCGGTAAAATCCTGGTAAATCTTTTCCACACCCTATCCAATTTAATAATATCCTTCCTATAGCAGGGTGACTAGAACTATACACAGTACTCCAAAACAGGCTTCACCAATGTCCTGTACAATCACAATATGACATTCCTACTCCTATAATCAAAGGTCTGAGCAATGAAGGCAAGTGTGCTGAACACCTTCTTAACCACTATGTCTACCTGTGACATTATTTTCAAAGAACAATGTACTGGAACCCCTTTGTGTCCTCTGTTCAACAACACTACCTAGGGCTCTACCACTAATTGAGTAAGTCCTGCCTTCTTCAAAGTGCAATACCTCGCAATTATCCAAATTAAATTCCATCTGCCACTCCTCAGCCCATTGGTCGAATTGATCAAGATCCCTTTGTAATCTTCGATAATCTTCTTTACTGTCTACTATACTACCAATTTTGGTGTCATCTGCAAACTTATTAATCATGCCTTCTAAATTCTCATCCAAATCATTTATATAAGTGACAAACAACAGTGGACCCAGCACAAATCCCTGTGGAACACCACTGGTCACAGGCCTCAAAAACAACCTGAACAACAACCATCCACCATCACCTTCTGTCTCCTACTGTCAAGGTAATTTTGTATCCAACAGGCAATATCTTGAAGATTTTACAAAAGTAATATACATGTGGCTTAATGATCTGCTGACATCTCAGGCAATCATTCTTACCTAGTGTAAAAACCTTTCTGCTGAGTTTCTCTGGCTTGCTAGGCCATTTCAGAGGCTAAATAGGAGTTAACAACATCGCTGTGTGTGGCTTTTCTGTGTACTTACGTTTGGAATTCCCCATTTGTCTTGTAGTTCTGTGTTGCTGCAGTGTGGTGTGGCCCATTTAAATAGTGTTCGCACGCAGCTTTGTTTGTGTGTGTTGGGATGGTTACTGTTGAAGTTCAGTACCCGGTCCATGTGTGTGGCTTCTCTGTGTACTTTCATTTGGTGTTCCCCATTTGTCTTGCGCTGTACCACGGCATCCAGACCATGACGTCCAGGAATGGGAGCTGTTTGTTCTTCTCTTCCTCTCTGGTGAATTTTATTCCAGTGAGTCATGGACTGGATGCCATGGTAGAGCGCAAGACAAATGGGGAACCCCAAACGAAAGTACACAGAGAAGCCACACACACGGACCGGGTACTGAACTTCAACAGTAACCGTCCCAACACACACAAACGAAGCTGCGTGCGAACACTATTTAAATGGGCCACAACACACTGCAGCAACACAGAACTATGCCAAGAGGAAGAAGAATACCTCTTCCAGGTTTTCAAGGATAATGGATATCCAAAAAACTGGGTCAGAAGATGCCTACATGAATAACATCAGGAAGATCTTATGAGGAAAGGCTGAGGGACTTGAGGCTGTTTTCGTTAGAGAGAAGAAGGTTAAGAGGTGACTTAATAGAGACATACAAGATGATCAGAGGATTAGACAGGGTGGACTGTGAGAGCCTTTTTCCTTGGATGGTGTCGGCTAGCACGAGGGGACAAAGCTTTAAATTAAGGGGTGATAGATATAGGACAGATGTCAGAGGTAGATTCTTTACTCAGAGAGTGGTAAGGGCATGGAATGCCTTGCCTGCAGCAGTTGTAGACTCGCCAACTTTAAGGGCATTTAAATGGTCGTTGGATAAACATATGGATGATAATGGAATAGTAGGTTAGATGGGCTTCAGATTGATTTCACAGGTCGGTGCAACATCAAGGGCCGAAGGGCATGTATTGCGCTATAATATTCTATGTTCTATGTTCTAAGATACCACACGCCCTGACACACTCATCACACTACCCTACATCAGGAACACATCAGTACTAACCACAAGACTCCTACGACCGCTGGGCATCAGAGTGGCACACAAGCCCACATCAACCCTACGACAACTGCTCACCTGAACTAAAGACCTACTCCCTGCCATGGACAGGACCAATGTCATCTATAAGATCCCCTGCAGAGACTGTGAGAAACACTACATCGGACAAACAGGAAGGAAACTAACAACAAGGGTACACGAACACCAACTGGCTACAAAAAGACACGACCAATACTCACTCATCTCAATCCACATGGATAAGGAGAAGCATCAATTCGACTGGGACAACACCAAAATCCTGGGACAAGATAAGCAGAGACAAGCACAGGAATTCCTAGAAGCCTGGCACTCCACGAAGAAAGCCATTAATAAACACATAGAACTTGACCCCATATACACTCCACTACGAAGGAAAACCGGAAGTGAAGCAATCCAGCTCAACGGACTCCAGAGTTTAAAAACCAGGCGGAAAAACACACCGACGCTTCATCGGAGGCTGCGCTGATGATGTTACCCAGCATGGTAACGAAATGTCTGTGGAACAACAAACCAGCTTGGCGAGCCAACCAACCTCAACACCCACAACCCGAGCTACAAATCTACTCCAAAACCTTAGAGTTGAATCCATTTCTCCAACTTATTAGCCCAGGCTTCTGGGTTATGACACAAAAATGCAAAGTACTGGAGAAACTCAACAGTTCTGGCAGCATCTGAGAAAAACAGAATTAACATTTATTAAACTGTCTGGACTGAAACATTAACTCTGTTTTTCCTCTCCACAGGTACTGCCAGACCTGCCGAGTTTCTCCAGCACTTTGTTTTTGTTTCAGATTTCGAGCATCCACAGTTCTTTACTCTGTCCCTCTGGATTACAAGCCCAATGACAATGCCACTATAACTATCTCACCCTCCTCACTGCTGAACAACTCTGCCAATATCCACTGGATATAGAACCATGTCCTTGAAATGATCAAACCATCAAATAATCAGAAAGGTATTTAAATCCCCCTCCCTCCAAAAAAACTGCCCATCTTAGTTCATAAAAGACTGTCAATCTCAACCAGTTATAATTGCATTGAAGAGATTTAATCCACTTTAATCTCTTAAACTTAATCCAAATCCAAAAAATGAATGATAGGCATTTAAAATCACTTAAAAGTTGGATAAATAGGCCCAGAAAACCATCAGTTCAAAAAAGCTATTAATCCTCTTCATTGCTGTATAAATATTTCCCTCAGGACTGAAACAATTAGTGGGTTGCAGCATTGCTTTCAATTTATTCATGAGATGACAGCATCGCTGGCTAGGGCTGCTTTAATTTCTTCTCCCTAATTACCCTGGAGAAGGTGGTGATGAGCTGTCTTCTTCAACCCCTGCAGTCCTCGGTGGATAGGGACAACAACAGTGGCTTTAGGGAGTTCTAAAATTTTGACACAGCAACAGAGAAGGAACTGTGATATAATCTCCACGCTAGGCTGATGTGAGACATTTAGGGATTTGTAGATGGTGGCGTTCAGAAGGTGCTGTTGAAAGACTTTCAGTGAATTGCTGCCGTGCAGTTAATGGATGGCACACACATATCAGGATGGGTCAGTATTGAAGGGAATGCCTAGATGCAATGTCAATCAAGTGGACTACTTTTCCCTGGATGCTGTTGAGCTTCAAGTATTCTTGATGCCAAACCTATCCAGGCAAGTAGGGAGTGTTCCATCACATTCATTACTTGTGCCTTGTAGAAAGTAGGCAAGCATTGGAGAGGCAATGAAATGAGTTATTCACCACAGAATTCCTAGCTGCTGACTTATTCTCATAGTCACAGAATTCATATGGCTGGTTCAGGTCGGTTTCTGGTCAATGGTAGCCTCCAGAATATTGGTAGTGAGAAACTCAGTCATAGTAATGCCATGGAATGCAAAGGGCCTATGGTTACTGTGGGCCAACAGTTGTTGAATGAAAATAGCTATTAGTGCTATACATGTGCCATGTAATGTCACTTTCAAGCACTTCTAGCTGGAGATAGATGCAAATACTTCTGCGTCATCTTTTGCATTGATGCGCTGGAATCCTAACTCTAACCCTAATGCTGTCCCAGGCCTGGATGTTGTCCAGGTGTTGCTGTAAATAAATGCACAGTGCTTGAGGATCTGAGGAATCGTGAATCGTGCTGAACACATGTAATCATCAGAGAGCATTTCCAATTCTAAACAATGGGGGCAAAGGCATTGATTGTTGGGCCTAGGACAATATCTGAAGAACTGAAAGGGCTACTATGGTGCAGTGGTAGTGTTGCTATCTTTGAGTCAGAAGGCCCAGGTTCAAGTCCACCTGCCCCATAGGTGTGAAATAACATCCCTGAAGAGGTTGATGAGGAAAATATATCTGAAGAACTGGGCTCTTGTGGTGCAGCAATTAGATCTCTACCTCTGGACTTGCTTAAACACTTACCTGTTAGAGAAATGTGTAATAGCAGCTTTGTACAGGTTAACTAGAAAATATAGATCTTAAGAATCTTCTGCAGTGATGTCCTTAGACAGTTGATGGGTTTCTATTAGCCACAACCACCAGCAGGGAATTTTCATTCTGATTTCCATTGATTCTAATTTTACAAAGCCTCCTTAACGTCATACTCTGTCGAATCCTGCCTTGATGTCAAAGGTAGTCACTCTCAACTTGTCTCTGGAGTTCAGCTCTCTTTTTCAACTCTCTCTCGGGACAAAGTCTATAATGAATGAAAGCCAGAAAATGAATGGCCTCGACTGAACCGAAACACAATTGTTGAGTAATTGCAACTTGATAGCACTGTTAACAACTCATTCCATCACTTTGTTGATGAAGAGTAGACCAGTAGGGTTAATATTGGCCAGGTTGGATTTGTCCTATTTTTTGTGGACAGGATATGCCTGAATAATATTCCACATTTTGGGTAGATGCAACTGTTGTAGCTGTATTAGAGGAGCTCAGCTACAGGTACAAATAGCTCTGGAGTACAAACCTTAACTATTAATACTTGAATGTTTTCAGTATCCATAGTCTTTAGAGTATGTAATGTCTTTAGTTGTTTCTTGATATCACATGGTGCAAACTAAATTAGCTAAAGGCTCATAACTACGCTGCTGAGTAGTCAGGAGAAGGTCAGGATGGAGCATCTCCTCAGCACTTCCATTTGGAGACAGATGCATGTACTTCTGCGTCATCTTTTGCATTGATGTGCTGGAACCCTAACCCTGAATGCTGGGGACGCAGGGAAGGCCAAGATGGACCATCTACTCAGCACTTCCAGTTGGAAACAGATGCAAATACTTCTGCATCATCTTTTGCATTGATGTCCTGGAGCCTTAACCCTATTGCACTGATGTGCTGGAACTCTAATTCTAACCCTAACCCTAACCCTAACCCTACAGCTTAGCTACAGGTGCAAAAAGTTCTGGACTACAAATCATTGTATTAATGCGAGAATGTTTTCAGTATCCACAGTCTTTAGAGTATTCAATGCCATCAGTTATTTCTTAATATGACATGGTGTGAATTGGCTAAAGACTCATAGCTGTGCTGTTTGTACTCAGGAGAAGGCCAGGATGGGGAATCTCCACACCACTTGCAGCTGGAAAAAGATGCATGTAGTTCTGCATCATTGTTTGCACTGATGTGCTGCAACCCTAACCCTAACCCTTGATGCCAAGGGCTCACGAGAAGGCCAAGATGCAGCATCTACTCAGCACTTCTAGCTGGAGATAGAGGCAAATACTTCTGCATTGATGTGCTGAAATCCTAACTCTAACCCTAATGCTAGAGTAGAGAACATGTCAGACCATGATATTCTGATACTACATAATTGCTCACAGTGCCTAGCAGAAGAACAACTTTGAGTTACATCGAAGATAGGAGGAGGAGGCCATTCAGCCCTTTGAGCCTTCTCTGCCATTCTTCACGAATATGGCTGATCATCCAACTCAACAGCCTAATCCTGCTTTCCCCCGTAACCTTTGATCCCATTCACCTCAGGTGCTATATCTAGCCACCTTTTGAATATATTCACTGTTTTGGTATTAACTACTTCCTGTGGTAATGAATTCCACAGGCTCGCCACTCTTTGGGTGAAGAAATGTCTCCTCATCTCCATCCTAAATCGTCTACCCCAAATCCTTCTACTATGACCTCTGGTTCTGGAAACAACCACCACTGGGAACATTCTTCCTGCATCTACCCTGTTCAGTCCTGTTAGAATTTTATAAGTCTCTATGAGATCCCCCTCGCCCCCCCATTTGGTGCTAGGTCTAAACAAAGAACAATACAGAGCAGGGACAAACCCTTCAGCCCTACAAGCATGTGCTGACACATTTCGCCCTTCCATACTAAAAAAAGTCTTCACTTACAGGATCTGTATCCCTCTATTTCCTTCCTATTCTGGAGTACTTCTTGAATGCTGCTATTGTGTCTGCTTCCACTACCTCTGCTGGCAGCACATTCCAGGCACTCAGCACCCTGTCTGTGAATAACGCGCCTTGCACATCTCTTTTAAACTACACTCCCCACCCCCAATCCCCAATCCCTGCACCTTGAACCTGTGTCCCCTAGTAATCAACTCCTCCACCTGGGAAAAATACCTCATACTTTCCACTCTATCCATGCCATTCACAATCTTATAAACCTCTGTCAGGTCACCTCTCAACCTCCTGCATTCTACTGAAAACAAACCCAGTCCATCCAACTTTTCTTCATAGCTAAAATTCCTGCCCTCCCCCCATACCAAGCACTTTCCTGGTAAACCTTTTCTGTATCCTCTTCAAAGCATCCACATCCTTCTGGTAGTGTGGTGACCAGAACTGTACACAATATTTTAAGTGTGATCTAACTAAAGTTCTGCAAAGCTGCAGGATAACTTGCCTATCCTTATAATCAATGCCCCTTCCAATGAAGGCAAGCATGCCACAGGCTTTTTAAACTACCTTATCTATCTACACTGACAACTTCAGTGATCTGTAGAACTGCACACTGAGATCCTTTGTGTATCAAAACTCCTAAAAGATGCTGCCATATGCTGTATGACTTCCACCTGTACTTGACCTTCCAAAAATGCATCACTTCATATTTATCCAGATTAAACTCCATCTGCAATTTTTCCATCCGTGCCTCCAACTGATCCTCTGCTGCATCCTTTGAAAATCCTCCACATTATCTGCAGCTCCAGGAATCTCTGTACCATCTGCAAACTTACAAAATAGACCGGGCACATTTTCCTCCAAATCATTAATGTAGGCAACAAGCAGTAGAGGTCCCATCACTGATCCCTGTGGAACACTAGCCACAAGCTTCCATTCCAAAAAGCAACCTTCCAATGCTACCCTCTGTCTCCTATGATGAAGTAAAGTCTGTGTCCATCTTGCGAGCTCACTCCAAGACCATGTGACTTCACCTTTGGTACCAGTCTGCCAATGAGGGACCTTATCAAAGATTTCACTTAAGTCCACGTAAACCATCACTTCTGTCACCTCCTCAAAAAACTTAATCAAATTAATGAGGCACAACCACCTCTGCACAAAACCACGCTGTCTATCACTAATAAGTCCATTTGCTTATAAATGTGTATAGATCTTGTCAGCAGTAGGGGAATTATTGGAAAAAGATTCTCAGGGACATGTGGCTCACAGGCCTGTACTTCCTGGATTATCCCTGCTACTCTTCTTAAACAATGGGACAACATTAGCTATTCTCCAGTCCTCTACGACCTCACCTGTGGCCAAAGAAGATACAAATATATTTGTCGATACTCCAGGAATTTGATCTCTTGCTTCTGTCAATAGTCTGGGATGGATCCCATCAGGATTTGGGACTTGCATACCTTAATATTTTTAAGGATCTGTTCAAAGTCTTTCCCATTTAGTGCTTGGTGGGCATTCACAATAAGGCCATCGGGCAAAATGGATGCATCTATTCACCCTGATTTATTGACAATTGAGAGATGCAATTTCATTGTGAATGTATGCCTGAGCTCTAAGCACCATTAATAGAGTTAGTTCAGCAGGAGATACTGACAGAGCTATGTGGGGGTTGCACTTTATTTGTTTGATAGTCTTATGAGCTAATGGGAGCAGCGTATCTTTGAAAGATGCAGATGTATTTCAGATAAGTAAAGCTTTTTGGGGGAATTTCATTGGTTGAGTTTGATTGATTGACAGTTTTATGGGATTCTAACAGGGTCATTATTTTAAGAGGAACCTGAATGCCTGCTGAATAATTTAATCCGAGCACTCTAAAGACTTTATGTAAGGTCTGTATGCTGTGGATACTCAGTTAGTGGGCACAGATACATGGTGAGGCCATAGGAGAATGGACAGAGTATGAAGCATGTGGAACATGCAAGTATGGAGGGAGAGGCCAAGGAAGTGGGTGGGAGTGAGGTGCTGAGCACTTAACAAACATGAACTTCATGAATAGAAATGGAACGATGTCCCAGTCTTCTAACCTGCTGACAGTAGCATCCATCTACCTATGTTCCAAACTCTGATCTTAATTGGGAGTTGGTAACCCCACATTCAGCTCACACAAAACTCTTGGAGACTAAAATTCCACATGAAACTGCTGCCATTCTGAAGTCAGGCGGTCAACTCATTCTCAACCTTAAGGTAGAAATTAATTTCTCTGCCTCTATAAAGTACATAATCCTATGGGCCTTTTAAGTTATTTTCCCAATTTACCCTGCTACAATCAATGAATTCTGCATATACATACCTATACTGGCTCTCCTCATTCTTCCTATAAACACATATCACCTCCGTGATGAAAGGGGTTATTTCATTATTATGATTTTGCAATTATAATTTGCAAGTTGTTTCAAATAGAAGCTGAGGGATTTTGGCCAGTTCTGAAGGATCTTAAAAATGGTCAGAAACGCTTGTGGAACAATGACTTAAAAACATCACTGCAAGGAAAACATGGGATTCTAATTAAGGGCCTGGGAGACCATTGATACTGTTGAGTTCAAGACAGGTGGAGTAAACGGGGAGGGAACATTACATTTGTTTTTAAGAATAGAAGAATTAATTCTCTTAAGTTCAGGAGAAACAACAGTTTAGTTCACTTGAGGAAAACTATTCATCACAGTATTGTTTTCTAATTCTGTGTGTTTTAGGGGAGGCAATGGCCTAGTGGTATTATCACTGGACTGTTAAAGACCCAGGTAACATCTTGGGAACTTGGGTTCAAATCCCACCATGGCAGATGGTGGAATTTGAATTCAATAAATATCTGGAATTAACAGTCTAATGATGACCATGAATCCATTGCTGGTTGTTAAAAAAAAACCCCATCTGGTTCACTAATATCCTTTAGGGAAGGAGACTGCCATCCTTCCTGGTCTGGCCTACATGTGACTCCAGACCCACAGCAATGTGGTTGACTCATTACTGCCCTGGGCAATTAGGGACGGGTAATAAATGCCTAGTCAGTGACGGCCCCATCCTGTGAATGAATAAAGAAAAAAATACAATCTGTGGAGTTTCCGGCCTTAGGTGCTTGCATAGAAGTCTTTAATATGTCAGAAATTAGGACACTTAAGGCTTCAGTATTGTGAAAAGTTCATACCCACAGGCAAGGAATTATAAAATCAGCCCATGAAAAGTAAACTGGAAAGATTAGGGGAGGTAATGGTATTATCACTTGACTGTTATTCCAGAAGCCCAGGACTTGTTCTGGGGCTGAACTGAGTAATAATTGAGTAAACCTAACTACAAAGACATGCGGAGGAGCTGGCCAGAGTTGATTAGAAGCAGAGCCACTCCCCTTAGAGGGAAGATAGTGGAGTAATAATGGGGGGCTTCAGGGGAGAATTTGAGGGGGTGGGCATAGCAGGAATTCATCCTAAGGAAGAAGAAACATACAAGGGAGAGGATAAGGCAATCGTGGCTGACAAGGGAAGTCAGGGATCGCCTAATAGCAGAAGTAAAAGCATACAATTTGATGAAGATTACTGGAAAACCAGAAGATTTTGAAGCCTTTAAAAATCAGCAAAGGATAGCCAAAACAACCAATAAAGGGGCAGATGATGAACTGAGGGTATTGTAATATAAAAAATTGCAAGACCTTTTTTTAAAAAGATATCTAAAAGCTAAGAGAGAGGCAGGAGTGGACATTGCATCACTGGAAAAAAGAGGCCAAAAAAAGCAGTAATAGGAAACAAAGAAATGGCAGAGGAACTCATTAGGTACTTTGCATCAGTCTTCGCACTGGAAGACACCAGCAGAAGATACCATAACTTCATGCGAGTCAGGAGTCAGAGGTGAGTGTAGCATCCATCACTAAGAAGGTGCCAAAGAAGCTGAGTTGTCTGAAGGTGGATAAGTCATCTGGGCCAGGTGGTCTACACCCTAGAGTTCTGAAAGACATAACTGAGGAGAATATAGAAACATTGGGGGTGATCTTTCAGGAATCACTGGAATCAAAAGGAAGGTCCCAGAGAGCTCAAAAATGGCCATAGTAACACCCCTGTTTAATGCAGGGAGGCAGAAGACAGGAAACTATAGGCTGGTTAGCCTGACCTCAGTCACTTGGCAAGATTTTGGACTCCATTATTAAGTACTTGGAAATGCATTCTGTATTTTACAGCTAAGTCAGCATGGCTTTGTCAGGGGATGTCATGCTTAACAAATCTGTTTGAACTATTTGAGGACATAACGAGCAAGTCAGACAAAGGAGAGCCAGTGGACATGATCTATTTGGATTTTCAGAAGGTTTTTGACAAGATGCCACACAGGAAGCTACTAAACGAGATAACAGGCCATGGTGTCAGGGGCACAGTGCTGGCATGGATAGAGGATTGGCTGACTAACAGAACTCGGAGTAGGGATAAAAGGGTCTTTTTCAATGGCAGTCTGAGACTAGTGGAGTTCTGCAGGGGTCAGCAATGGGACTTTTCACGTTAACATTAACAATCTGGGTGAAGGAACCGAGAGCGTTGTATCATCTGCAAACATAGCAACAAAGATAGATGGAGGAACAGATAGTTTCAGTAAGCAGGAAGGGTGCAGAAGGATTTGCACAGGCTTGGAGAGTGGTCAAAGAATGGAAGTATTGGCTATTTTCTAAATAGGGAAAGGCATGAAAATCCAAAGCAGAAAGGTACTTGGGAGTCCTAGTTCCGGATTCTGTTGAGGTTAACATTCAGGTTCAGTTTGCAGCAAGGAAGGCAAATGCGATCTTAGCATTCATTTAAAGTGGAATACAAGAGCAGAAATGTACTGCTGAGGCTGTACAAGACTCTGGTCAGAGCACATCTGTAATATTGTGATAACACAGTGTGGAACTGGAGGAACACAGCAGGCCAGGCAGCATCGGAGGAGCAGGAAAGCTAACGTTTTGGGTCGGGACCCTTCTTCAGAAAATTTCAGCTTTAAAATGAAATCCCGTTCTCTTCTTCCACCTTCCCCCCCACCACTCCCCACACACCCACGCCCTCCTCTCTCTCATACACACACACACCCCACCCCCATCAGAGGAGCAGGAAAGCTAACGTTTCAGGTCGGGACCCTTCTTCCGAAAATTTCAGCATTCCTGCTCCTCTGATTTGGGGTGGGGGGGGAGAGAGGGGTTTTATATGTGTGTGTGTGTGTGTGTGTGTGTGAGCGAGACAGGCTTGGATAGAGTGGATGTGGAGAAGATGTTTCCACTAGTAACACAGCCTCAGAGTGAAGGAAGCACCTTTAGAAGTGAGATGAGGCAGAATTGCTTCAGCCAGAGATGGTGAATCTGTGGAATTCATTGCCGCAGAAGGCTGTGGAGGCCAAGGCATACAGTGTATTTAAGACAGAGACAGGTTCTTGATTGGTAAGTGGATCAAAGGTTATGGGGAGAAGGCAAGAAAATGGCAGTGAGAAACATATCAGCCATGATCGAACAGTAGAGCAGACTCAACAGACTGCATGACCTAATTCTGCTCCTATGTCTTATGATCTTTTTTCGTCCTCTGGTATTATCCCCTCCATCCAAGGGGGATTGGAAGATTATAACCAATACTTTTACAATTTTCCCCTTACAGTCCTCAGTATTCTTTCATGTATCACACCTGACCCCTGGAGACTTACCAACGTTAAGTACAACCAGCCTTTGTAATATGACTGCTTTATCAATTTTTATCTCTTCCAGTACTCTACCCTCACTATGACTTGACGGTATCTTTTTCCTTGGCAAAGGAAGGTAGACCACACTCATTTAGTATCTCAGCAATTACCTCTGCATCAATGCATAAATGCCCCTTTTGGTCCTTAATTAGTTCCAACATTCCTCTTATTATCTTCAAATAATCACCTTCTATCTTCTGGTGAAGTGTCACTGGACTTGAATTATTAACTGTTTTCTCCCAACATATGTTGTCAGACCTGCTGACTTTCTCCAGCAATTTCTCTTTTTGTTCTTTTCAGATCTTCAGCATCCATAGTTTTTTTTTTACTCCTCATTACTTTTGCTATTCTTTTATATGAAATTTGTGTTTATTTATCAAAGGCCACAATATGGAAGAAAGTCAAAACAATATTCTTTTAATACAGAGGTAACAAGATGTAGAGCTGGAAAATGCTTTTCTGAAGAAGGGTCTAGGCCCGAAACGTCAGCTTTCCTGCTCCTCTGATGCTGCTTGGCCTGCTGTGTTCATCCAGCTCTACACCTTGTTATCTCAGATTCTCCAGCATCTGCAGTTCCTACTATCTCTTCTTTTAATACAGTGTCACTTTAAAATCACTAACATTCCAATAAAACAAATACTATTGACCGGAAATGTAATACTCATGCAACCATATAGCAGTAAAACATTATTATTCAAGGAACATTTTCCAATTCATCCAAATAACATTTTGAGAATGAAAGAATTACTCTCTCAAGACTTTGTATACTCTAAATTTTGTGCTTTGTAGGAGCAATATATTTATACACACCACAGGATGGGATTCTATGAGAGACGGAAAGATACAAGAAAACTGATAGCTCTGAAGACATATCACTGATCAACAGCACTGCAAGAAAACACAAAAGCTACACGCAAGGTGACTAATTTAGAGTATTTACGTTATGGAAACAGACCATTCAGCACCACAGGGTTATGCTCCAGATAAGATTCCTCTCACTTTTCTTCATATCACCTTACTAATATACCCTCTTCTCATGTTTTTGTCTAACTTCCCCTTTAAATGCATCTAGGCTATTCACCTCATGTACTCCCTCACTAAGTTGAATTTGGGGAGGATGGTGAATTAACATTTCTTTCTGATAAAGATTTATCATATTCGCACGATAGCACCTGTAGAGTGACACAGCACACTAGTATCTATGCAATTATTGTTGAAGTTAATACCTCCTCCCAATACAATTGGCTATGATTAATATAGCTATGCATATAAGAGACTAACACAAACTACTGAAGGCATTTTGTTACGTTCTTTTAATTGTATACCACACTATCCACCTCACCCCAGCATCATACTCTTCTGAAGGTACTGATTCTTGTTGAGATAGTTTATTGGACTTCAAGCATACACAGTGTAGTATTTTAGACAAGCATCATTTTCATACAAGAACCTTTATGCTAATTAGGGTGAACCAGTTTGATGTACTTGTTAATTCACATCTTTGAATGTAAGTTAAAGCATAAACTATCACTACCTTCCCAGTTTACATACTTCAGCAGACCTTACAAAGGAAAGGCTTCTCATCAATTTATTTAACTTTCTCACAAAACAAAAGCTCAAAGAAGTTTAACAAATGCAATGAATTGGCAGCTTTAAAGTGCCCTGTGTAATAAATGCACCACTACAGCAGCACACAATCCTCTCCATTACCCAACAAGTAACATAGATTGACTGCAAAATGAAATGAAATATGCAAACATCTCATGCTCGACAGAAGTCTGGAATGGGTTTCGAATAGAATTTCTGCAGGTTCTCCTCTTCTCCAAATACTGAAAAACAGATCAAAACAGACATTCAAATACAAATGGCTTTTATCCGGATGCGTTACTAACATTCCATTTCTCATAAAAATTAACATGTAACAGAGTTCTCCTCATGACCTACAGGACTGTAATAACTGGAAAGGATAGATATTTACCCAGGAAATTTCCAAATTAATTCAAATGTGTAATGAGCTAGCTGACCTCCGTCAGGAATTTGTAATGTAATATTTAGAACTAAAATTCACCGTGACTGCTAGAAAGGGCATGACCAAGAAGGGCTTGGATGTTCTCTGTGCCAGTGCTCAACAGCCAGGCTGATTAACACAGCACACTGGGACAGGAATGGACAACACTCATATACATCATGCAAGGGGAGGCAATGGCCAAGTGGTATTATCACTGGAATGTTAATCCAGAGACCCAGATAACGTTCTGGGGACCCAGGTTTGAATCCCACCACAGCAGATGGTGGAATTTGAATTCAATAAAAATATCTGGAAATTAAGAATCTAATAATGACCGTGAATCCATTGTCGATTGTTGGGAAAAACCCACCTGGTTCACTAACGTCCTTTAGGGAGGGAAACTGCCATCCTTACCCAGTCTGGCCTATGTGTGACTCCAGACCCACAGCACTGTGGTTGACTCTGAACTGCCCTTTGGGCAATAAATGCTGACTGGCCAGCGATGCCCTCATACCGTTAATGAGTAAGGAAAAAATATATACGTATTAAGAATAACTAATGTACTACGTTAAAAACGTAGCTGGGTGGAAAACTGGCTAACATAAAAACATATGCAACATACTTACCTGAAAACCACAATAGCTATTGGAAAGTACACAATTGATAAAATCATTTATTTTTATTATTTCTTGGTTATGAAGCCATCAACTTCAATTATGGAATGAACTGCTCATCCCCAGTTGTTAGTGAATGTGGCAGTGAGGTTTTTCTTGAACCACTGCGCTGTGGAGACCACACAGTCAGTTATGCTGTAATGCGTGTTTCTTCAACGCAAATTGGTTTTAATGCTATTGAAGAATTTAGACTGCTATTTGGTTAATGCGAACTTTCCTTACTTGTATTGGCTATAACACAATGCTGGCCCCATTAGTTTAAATAGTGTTGCCGTTGTGCGATTTTCTTATAATGCGAGATTGCACAAGAATGGAACCATCACGTTATATCAGAACTGACTGTACTTCTACAGTTGTTAGGTTGAAGTTCCACAATTTTAAATGAGTATCAGGAATAAGTGGCCAAATTAGAATGGTGTGCACTTTGGAAGGGAATTTGGGAGGACATGATGTCCTTACTCTACAAGGTGATGAAGTCACACTTTAAGGAAATACTACTAAAGATACCTTGATGAGCTGCTCCAATGTACCTTGTAAATAGAACACACTCTAGACAGTGGGACAGTGATGTAGATAGTGGATCTTTAATCTGGTGGATAGACTCCCAATCAAGTGGGCAGCTTTACCTTGGTTAGTACTAAACTAAATATTTTTGCAGCTCCAATCAATCATTCAGGAAAGGGAGAGTAAAGGGATGTAACCAATCGTGCTTGTACTGGTGGTGAAAGTTTGGTGAAACAAGATGTGAACTGCTCAATGTCGAGTATTAAAACTGGTCCAGTTGATTTTCTGGTCACTGACGACTCTGAGGATGTCAGGGTTCTGTGATGGCTATGTCTTTAATTGTCTTGGATATGTCTGGGGGTGACTACTACTAGACATTATGATGCATGAATCACACTTGGTACTTACTGTCCCAAACCAGAATATTGACTAGGTCTTGCTGTATGTTTTAGTACCCGAGGAATTATGAATGGAGCTGAACACGGGCATTCAACCAACAGTCACACTTAAGATTATAATAGAGGGAAAGTCATCCAGGGACCATCTTACTATAGTTCAGTCTGGGACATTTATAGTCATGCAGCAATCTCAATCCTCCTGTGAACCTCAGCAGTGTCGTCACTCCCCTGGTCAACGTTACAGACGCTACTCTTAGTAACAACTGGATGCAATTTTTCTCATTGACAGTATTACACTACCACAGTCTCTTCCCCTCATCAGTACCATGCAGGTGAAGTCCCTAATCTCATCTGTGTATTGCAGTCATCCCTTTTTAGTGTTACACCAGTGGAAATGATTCACTTGTCAGTTATATGCCAGTGCTGTCAATTCCTTGTCAGTTTCACCTTGTTGACCTCAAATTTTTGCTTTTCCATCTCTTTATTTAAATCTATGTTATTTTGATGTTTTCTCCAACTGAAACTCAATTGATTCATTCACTTTGCAAATTGAAATGCTCTATTGTTGCTAGTCTCACCAAGTCAATTCCTTTGGATCACATCAACATTTAAAATTTTGTCTGCTCAGTACGCTTTCATATTTGAAACATTTTGAACTACCATTTAACCCAGTATCAAATACTAACACTTCACCACCACCAATTTTCAAGTATCCACACAGTTCACTGGTGTTCATTGGTACTATAAAAGGGTCTGGGGATTGGTTAGCCAAGGTGACCGAACAGCTTGTTCGTGAATGCAGAGTGACGTTAGCTGCGTGGGTTCAATTCATATACTGGCTAAGGTCATCACAAAGGTCCCACTTTCTCAACCCCATTGCTTGCCTGAGTTGTGGTAACCTTCAGGTTAAATCACAGCCAGTCAGGTCTCACTTTTCATTTAAGAACAGATTCTCCACTGCAGATATAATGGTTAACCAGTCTATAATTCCCGCTATAATATTTTTCTCTACATCCTCTATTAAATAGTTAAAATTAAATAAAACATTAGTTACTCTCCAGTCCATAAGAAGTGTCCCATGATATATAGGATTTTGAAAGATGGCCACTAATGAATCATCTACTTCTGGGGCCATGTCCTTAAATATTCCGGGGTGTGGATAATCGGGCTCTGGAAATTTACCAGCCTTTAATTCCATCAATTTCCACAACATAATTTGCTTATTAATACTAATGCCAATCAGTTCCTCCCTCTTACTAGATCCTATGTTCCCCAATGATACTTATGTCCTCCTTTGTGAAGGCAGAACCAAAGTATGCATTCAAGTGATTGACATCTCTTTGTTTCCTATTACAACTCCCCTGGTTTCTGACTTTATAATCAGTTTGTACATTACCTGCAAACCTACTCGTGGTTCATTTCATTGCAAATTAATCAATTCATTTGTCCTCCTATACAGAAATCTAAACAACTCCCAATCGTCAGTCTCATGTTTTTATTTTGGCCAATTCATGTGTCACCTTCTTTGGGTCAAAAACAATCCCTAATTTCCCTTGTTAGTCATAGTTGAGCCATCTTTCTGCTTACTTTTGTGCCAGAATCACCTTCTAGATTCCTCTCATTGCCCCCACCGTCATATAGAATCTTGACTTGGAACTATTTTGCTGTTCTTTCATTATCACTGTCAAAATCCTGAAACTAACTTCCTCACATCAGTTTAGGTGTTCCCACATTCTAAAGACTGTAATGATTAATGATGGCATCTCGCACCTCTATAGATGTGGAGACAAGAACTTTGTACAAAATGCCACCTATGGCCTGACCTTCTCTACCTGTCCTTCTGCATTCAATGACGTGCACTCCAGAGTCTCTCACTTCTATCACTCTTCTGAATATCTTCCTGTATATTGAATATTCCCTAGCTTTGCCCTCTGTAAATGCACTGCCTTACACTTCTCTGGGTTGAAAGCCATTTGTCACTTTTCCTTACACTCAGCCAAACCATATCATGCCACATCATTGTGGACTTGACAGCTAATCTCCTCACTATTAACTAAACAGTGTCATCTGTAAGCTTCCTAGTTATGTTTCTCACATTTCACAGTCTAAGAATAAGGGGTAAGCCATTTAGGACTGAGATGAGGAAGAATTTCTTCACAAGAGTTGTAAACCTGTGGAATTCCGTACCACAGAAAACGGTTGGGGCCAATTCGTTAGACATATTCAAGAGACAGCTGGGCATGGCCCTTGTGGCTAAAGGAATCAAGGTGTATGGAGAGAAAGCGGGACTGGGAAACTGACACTGCGTGATCAGCCACGATCATACTGAATGATGATGCAGGCTTGAAGGGCTGAATGGCTCACTCCTGCACCTATTTTCTATGTTTAAGTCCAAATCACTAATATACATTCCTAAATAGCAAAGGACGCAACACTGAGAAGTGTGGAATGCCACTGGGAACTGCTTTACATTTGCAAAAATATCCATCAACCATTAGTCTTTGTTTCCTGTTTCTCAGCCAACACTGGATAAAACTCTGCAAATTACCTCGCATTCTATGGATTTCCACCTTTCTGAGCAGTCTGCTATGTTGGACAGTGTCAAATGCCTTACTTAAATCCATGTCAACAATGCCCTCTGCACTACCTTCATCAATCCTTCTTGTGATCTTCTCAAAAGGAAAAATTAACTCAGTCATAGTTAAGACATGATCTTACCTTACCAAAAGCATGCTGACTATCTTTGGCTATTTGGCCTATCCTCACTTTTTAAAAATAATGGCATAACCTTCACACACATTATTTCCACTCTATATTTCTTTAATACCCTGTGACATAAACTGTAAATTTCTGGTATTTATCCACTTTCGAGGATGTCAGTCTCTCCATTACTTCCTCTTGCATTATGCTTGTTGCATGTAATATTTTTCAGTTGTCTTTAACAAGGATGTCTGCAACATCTGGCATTCCCAGAATTGATCCCATTACCTCAGAAATCAGATGTCTTCCTTCCTGTTCAAGATTCCCAGCCATGTGTTCAATGATTCAATTCTCTTATCACTTACAACTTGCCTGTAATTTCATTGTTCATGTTTCTTTCAAAAATCAGGGTTCTGCGCTTGCTCACCTTTTCTCTTCTATTTCTTTCAAGTGACCTGGTGTTGCTGGAAAGGCTAGCATGTACTGCTCATCCGTAATTGCGCTTGAATTAAGTAGTTTGCCAGGCAATTATGGATTTGGAGTCACAGTAGGGTAGACCAGGTAAGGATGCCAGATTTCCTTCCCTAAAGGAAATTAGTGAACCAAATTAGTTCTAGATACACCTGCTCTAGGTGCTGCTGACTTCCTGTCTCTCAGTCCTCCACTTGACCATTTCTCTTCTTTTCAAATACTTGTCTCATTCAATTTTAGATGACGTTTCCTCACCATCCGCTTGTTGGAATAAGGTTCTGCCGTAGAATTCACATTAGTCTCAATCTTAGTTTGGGGAAGATTTAGGGCTCATGCTTTACCTTGTGCTAATTGCAGGGGATAGTCAATCATTTCCATGTGATCAACCTTTCTGGCTGTTGTGTTCCACATACAGCCTGTCAGAATATTCAGTGCTTCATGGAGAACAATGTCTGCTCTCCACCAGCTGGGAACGCACCTCATTAAGAAATATGGTTTGCATATCAAGCTGGGGTGGGGACAGTTTTGTAAAGGATCACATTTTTTCCTTTTTGGGACTACAAACTGAAATGAAAGTTGAACTACTACATAGCTGAAATATCAGAAGAGTTCTGAAACTCTCAAAAAGTTAAGTGGCACACACTTTTTGTGCTAGATGATGTTTTTCGAACCAATCAGGATGATATTTTGAAACAATTAGCACAAAGAATCTTTGAATTAAGGAAAGTTTGTCTGATGATAGTCTTCCAGTTGGTTGAGTTGCAGTTTGCAAGTGTAAGGGCAGACAGAGACATCCAGAGTGTGTGAGCTGAAAGACCATTCTCGCTTTCCTTTGCTCATGACTCTTTGGAATTCTCAACTCCAGAGTGCTGTGGAAGTTCATCTTTTGAGTATATTTAAAGTGAAGGTTGATAAATTTCGATTACCAATGGCACACAGGGTTATGGTGATAGCGTTGGTATAAAGCAAAGATGTGCTTGATCAACCGTGATTGCATTAGATGATAGATCAGGCTCGATGGGCAGAATGATCTACTTCAATTCTTATGAGTAACTAGTGATCAGAAACTGCTTTCCTGACTACTTAATTGGTGCCCTTATTCTTTATTGGCAGGAGTGCTTCACTGCTAGTGCATGCATAAATGTGACGAGGCAATGCATTTGCACATTCTCCATTACTGATCTAAATAAACAATAGTACAGCACAGGAAGAGACTCTTCAGCCCACCAAGATGGTGCAACATATGATGCCTTTCTAAACTTAAAAACCTTTCACCTCTATGTGATCCACATCCTTCTATTCCTTACCTATTCATGTATTTGTCAGGATACCTCTTAAATGTTGCTATTGTCACATAGCAACTGCCACCTCCTCTGGCAGGACATTCCAGGCATTTACCACCCTCTGTGGTAAACATTTACCTTTCAAATCTCCTTTAAACTTTCCCTCTTGTATCTTAAACCTACGCCTACTAATAACTGACATTTCTGACCTGGGAAAAAGACTCCAATTATCCATTCTATCCATGCCTCTCATAACTTTGTAAACTTCTATCAGGTCACCCTTCAGCCTTCAATGTTCAAGTTAAAACAAATCAGGTTTGTCAAATACCTCCTCATAGCTAATCCCTCCGAACCTTTTCTGTAGCATCCCCAAAACCTCCACATCCTTCTAGTATTGTGGCGACCAGAAACATGTGTAATATTCCAAATGCGGCCTAAGTAAAGTTCTATACAGCTGCAACATGACTTGCCAATTTTTATACTCTATGCCCTGACCAATGAAAGCAAGTATGCCAGATGCCTTCTTGACTACCTTACCTTATGACACAATGATTATTCTTCCAAATGTTCGCAAACACTGATCCATTCAGTCCAAGATAACAAGGTGTAGAGCAGGATGAACACAGCAGGCCATGCAGCATCAGAGAAGCAGGAAGGCTGACGTTTTGGGCCTAGACCCTTCTTCGTTTAGTCCACCTCACTTTCCAGCACCAATTTCAGCAATATATGCTCCCTTGTAGGCTGAGAACATACTGGTCAAGAAAGTTTCCTGAACAAATTTCACCTTATCCTTTCCCTTTACTTTAGTGTAATTTTACTTGATTTTTAGGTGAGTAAAGTCACTTAAGATCACCAGTCTATTATTCTCGTGCATGTCTTCATGCTTGTTAATTGCAATCTATTTTAATTTGTTCCCATTTAATGTGACACTATTTCCTTCTTGAATACCAGCAAACTATCATTCCTTTATGCAACTTATACTTTCCTGCTTCTATGCAATAATACCCAGCAATCAAATGAATTCAAATCACCTCTTAATCTTCCGTACTAAAAGCAGCATGAGATCGTCACAGCAACAGAGTTTCATAATACATACACTTAGCCAAAAATATCCTATGAATCTCTGTTGCATACCCTCCAAAGCCATTCTTTGCTGCACCTCTAGCCAAGCTGTTCCAGTACAGCTATTACACTTAGCACTTACACAATACATAAAAGTGGCCTCAAAAAGAAAAGCAAATTCAAATCAGTAAATTATCATTCTATCAGTCTACTCCCTCAGTTAGAAAAGCAGTAGATGTCATTGACAGTATGGACTATTTACTAATCCATAATCTGCTCAGTGATGGCCAGTGGGGTTCCATTAGGATCACAACTACAGACATGAGGCGTTGGACAAGAGCTGAATTCCAGGTATGAAGTGCAAGAGATTGCCCTCAACACGATGGCAGCATTTGACAGTGTGACATCAAAGAACCCTAGTAAAACTGAAATCAACAGCCATCTCAAGAAAACTCACAGTCGCAAGCACAAAAGGAAGCTGGAGACAAATCATCTCAGTCCTACAAAATCACTCCAGGAGGTACTTACGGCAGCAAAAAGGCCCAGCCAATGTCAACTGTTCATCGGTGATTTTCCTTCCATTAAAATGCAAGTGGAGCTATTCACTGATTATTACAATGTTTAGTTCCATTCACAACATCACAGATAATGCAGCAAGACCTAGACAATGTGCAGGTTTGGGATAATTACGTTGGTGACACACAAGGGCCAATGACCATCCCAACAAAAGTCAATCTAAACATCATTTCTTGAAAATCAATGACATTGCCATAATTCATTCTCTTACCAGCATCATCCTGAAGGTTAAATGAGCCACATAAAAATGATTTTGAACAGCAAATCAGAGACCAGGCATTCTGTGGCACTCATTTTCTGACTTCCCAGAGCCTGTCCATCATCTACAAATCACACATCATGAATAAAATAGAAAACTCCCCCCATTTACCAGGATGAGTGCAGCTCTATTAACATGGAAGGTAGCCAATACCATCCAAGGCAAAACAGACCTCCTAACTGGTACCCATGCACAGTGTTAAGTATTCATTCCCTCAACCACTGGAGTACCATGTGTAGTAACAACTCTTAATTTATCTATATCATTGGGTGTTACCAATGAGTGGAAACAGAACTAGGCTGGTGATAAAAACATACTACCAATACAAGCAGGTCAGGGCAAGGAATTCTGCATTCAGTAACTCACCTCCTGACTCCTCAAAGTCTGTCCACCATCAACAAGGCAGAAGTCAGTACGGTGATAGAATTTTCTCAATTGCTTCGATCAGAGCAGCTCCAACAACATTTAAGCAGGTTGCCAGCATCCACTACAAAAGTTTTCTTGACTGGCTTCACAACCATAAACATTCACTTGCTCTACCACCAATGCTCAGGAGCAGCAGTGTGTACCATCTACCACAAGCGTACGGAAATTTACCAAGGCTCCTCAGGCACCAACCTAAGCTGTGACTATCATTTAGAAAGCCAAGGGCATCAGATACACGGAATCACAACCCCTTGCAAGATCCCCTCCAAACGATTCACTATTCTGACTTGGAGATATATTGGTGTTCCTTCAATGTCACTGGGTGAAATCCTGGGCCCTCCTTTCAAAAGACTTTGTGGAACAAACACAGATTGCTGATGAAATTCAGTAGGTCTGGCAGCATCTATGAGGAGAAACAGAGTTAATGTTTTGAGTCTGGTCTGGCTCTTCTTCAGAACTGAAAAGGTGTTGGAAAATAGTTTTTTTTATATTTTTGACTGAGACAAAAGGAACCTACTTTCCAAAATTTTCCAGTTCTGAAGAGAAGTCATATAGGTCTGGAAACATTAATTCTATTTCTCTTTACAGATGATGCCAGACTTCAGTTTCACCAGCATTCTGTATTTGTTGCGTATTTCCAACATCCACAGTAATTTGCTTTTATTGGCATGGTGGGTCTACCTACACCACATGGATTACAGTAGTTCAAGAATGTAGTTCATTCTCATCTTCTCAAGGGCAACTAGACGTGGGTAATACATACTGGCCCAGCCACCAACACCCTCATGCCACGAATGAATAAAGAAATGCACTCCCAAGAACTTGCATGGTTTTCTTCAGCAGTGCCTTCCGAACCTTTGTTCTTCCTACTACTAGAGATCGAAGGCCATAGGGAACGCCATTATTTGCAAGTCATGCATTATGTTGATTCAGAAATAAATGGCCAAGCCTTCGTTGTTGCTGGGTCAAAGTACTGGCAGATTATAATATACAAGGACATACAGATCATAGTGTTTAGACAGAGTGAGGCAGACAGGGTTACAGCTACACAGAAGGTGCACAAAAGCAAGATCAACATTAGATTTTAAATTATTATTTGTGATCAAAAGGGCTAGGGACCAAGATAGTCTGGTTACATTGTTTCCTGGAGTCAGAATGTACAATACCACAGGAAAGTTCATGTCCACAGTAAGCTGGATCTAATAACCCTATTAGAAGGTAGATTTTGGCCTAAATGGGAATTAAGATAGAGGTCATCAGATTTCAGGGACAAAAACCAGTCAAAAAGGAAGTAAAGAAAGTGAATATTTCATGATTTTGTTACTTGCCACTATCACAAAAAAAACTACACTGGAATTTCTATTATTGTTCAGTCATGAGAATTAAGTTGTGGCCAAGCGGTTAAGGTGACGGACTTGAAATCCTTTGGGCCGTCCCTGCATAGATTCGAATCTTGCCGACAATGGTTGAGAGCTTAAGGCAAATAAAAAGGGAATTTGCTCCCCCTCTTCTTGATGGTTTGGCATGGTAGCTCAGTGGTTAGCACTGCTGCCACATGGTGCTAGGGACCTGGGTTCAATTCCGAGATAGTAGGAACTGCCGCTGCTGGAGAATCTGAGATAACAAGGTGTAGAGCTAGATGAACACAGCAGGCCAAGCAGCATCAGCGGAGCAGGAAAGCTGACGTTTTGGGTCTGGACCCTTCTTTAGAAATGGGGGAGATGAAGGGGATTCTGAAATAAATAGAGACAGGAGGAGGCAGATGGAAGATGGATAAAGGAGCAGATAGGTGGAGAAGAGACCGTCAGGTCAAGGAGGCGGGGATGGAGCCAGTAAAGGTGAGTGTAGGTGGGGAGTTAGGGTGAGGGTTGGTCAGTCAAGGGAAGATGGACAGGTCAAGGAGGCGGGGATGAGGCTGGTAGGTAGGAGGTGGGAATGGGGATTGGAGGTGGGAGGAATGGATAGGTGGGAGAAAGGACAGACAGGTTAGGGAGGTGGGGATGAGCTGGGCTGGTTTTGGGATGCGGGTGGGGGCAGGGAGAATTTGAATCTTGTGAAATCCATATTGATACCATTGGGCTGCAGCGTTCCCAAGCGAATACCTACCAGCCTCATCCCCGCCTCCTTGACCTGTCCATCTTCCCTGGACTGACCAACCCTCACCCTAACTCCCCACCTACACTCACCTTTACTGGCTCCATCCCTGCCTCCTTGACCTGTCCGTCTCTTCTCCACCTGTCTGCTCCTTTATCCATCTTCCATCCACCTCCTCCTCTCTCTATTTATTTCAGAATCCCCTTCGTCTCCCCCATTTCTAAAGAAGGGTCCAGACCCGAAATGACAGCTTTCCTGCTCCTCTGATGCTGCTTGGCCTGCTGTGTTCATCCAGCTCTACACCTTGTTTTCTTGGGTTCAATTCCAGCCTTGCGTGACTGTCTGTGTAGAGTTTGCAAACTTTCCTTGTGTGAGAGTTTTAGGGTGGCACGGTGGCTCAGTGGTTAGCACTGCTGCCTCACAGTGCCAGGGACCCGGGTTTGGTTCCACCCTCCGGCGACCGTCTAGATGGAGTTTGCACATTCTCCCCGTGTCTGTGTGGGTTTCCTCCGGGTGCTCTGGTTCCCTCCCACAATCCAAAGATGTGCAGGTTAGGTGGATTGGCCACGTTAAATCACTCAGTTTCAGGGATGTGTAGATTAGGTGAGTTATAGGGGGTGTGTCTGGGTGGGATGCTCTGAGGGTCGGTGTGGACCTGTTGGGCCAAAGGGCCTGTTTCCACACTGTAGGGATTCTATGATCTAAACTCATTTATAACTGGTTCTACTTTGCCAGAGCACTCAGCACCTACATGTAGTCACGGACCGGAGAAGCTTAAGACATAAACTCATATGACAAGAGAGAGATGCCTTACTAAATCCTTTGTCTTACACTATTCTGTAAGTAGATGGACTGACAACTGTTTAATGACAGTTTCATATAGTCATGTATACAGTTCATTGCTGGACAGCTAAGACTGGAATGCCTGACTCTGGCTACTCATTACACTGGACAGACAACTTCCATTCAACAATTATTAGAGAAAGCCAAGCCAATACCTTCCTCCCAGAGCTCAAAGAGGCTTTTAAAACATCAACCATATTTGGGTCATTGATCAGTGTTAAAACATCTAGACAGATAACGAAATTATACATGACGAACTGGGATGAAATGAATTTACACCAACACTGTAATATGGGCACATACCAAATCAGAAGCCTGTTTTACACCACAATTCATGTTTCACTGAAGGTCTCCAGTAAGTCCGTTTCGCAGTCCTGACATAAATAGATTTCACCCCAACCTCAGGATTAAAGGCTTAACATACGTATATAATATATTCAATGTATCCTACATTATCTCAATTTAACATCAATGGGTAAGATTGAATGACAGCTACATACCCTTTATTCTTTGTTATTTGTAGACAACCGCCTTTTCAAAATCGCAGATGCTAGTTGTACAATTGTGTTTAGAGCCAAGCCACTCAGAAACCCCTTATTATTTGATTTCACTTCCTTCAGTGCTTGAATGATATCATTCCTAAATACAATTCAGGACACAAATTACGTCAATAAAATAACATGAAAACATGCCGTTAAACTATATTCTCAGATGCATGCATCGCTGAAACTATGTATTATATTCCACCCTATAAAGTAGGTTATATTTAGTATCTGAACAGTTAAGGGAAACAAAGGTCAATGTGTGGTTGAGGTATTCAAATCAGAAGGTTAAAGGCCAACTTGTGCTGAGTTAGCTCACTTCAGCTACAACATAGGAATACCCTCATTTTAGAACAGGGGAAATAAAGTGAGGGATTCCACTTCTGGACACCATGCTGTGATTCACCTGGGCATCAGACAAGAACTGAACAAAGTGTAGCAGTCATAACACCATAGGTAAACAGCCTGACCAAACCATGCCTTTTAGATCAACAACTTCTCAGGTGAATCTAAGTACCCTGTCAGTACTGTACAGTGGAACCGCTGAAAACTAGTAATTTCAAAAGGAGCTGGGGGATTTTGGCAAGTTATATCTATCATTTTAAAATTAAAACATGTGCTAAGAACATTTAGAACCCAGTTTTTCTGCATGGATATATTAACTATAAAGCAGGATACCAAATGATTTCTGACAGCTCAGGCTATCACATATCTATACAAATAAGCATACTTCAATAATGAAATAACATGTTAGAAGTACCACTTAAAAGTACAACCGAAGATAAATTTTTATGAAATAATATGAGCTCTGCAAAGGAAAGGCATTTCAGAACAGCAAGTTTTGTAAGTATTTACAAATGCACTGCAGAGAACTTACTCCTGATTAGATATTTAATTACAAAATCTATTCATTTCTGACCTGTTTGCTTCAGGATGCATTTCCAAGAGGGTCTTCATTAGTTTGTTAAAGCTACTTAAATTAGCAGAGTTTGGAGGAATGAATGTCCCTGTTGCTGTTGGAATGTCCTGTACACACTGCATCTGTTTGTATTTCCTTCTGTTAATCTGGTAACACACGTGAAAACTAGATTAGCTAAATAATGTGCTATTGTCACAATGACATAAACTGAGGTAATATTTTTCTCTAAAAAAGGCACTTTTGGCATGTCTAGTAATCCTGGATGAACTAAGGATATTCAACATTTTAAAGATATGTGATATACCAAGGGGTTAAAACACAATACAAAAAAAGAACATATAATATCTGCTATATTAAGGACTAGAGATCTACAGCACAGAAAAAGGCCCTTCACCTATCACGTCAGTGTCAGTCTAAAACAGCCACTAGCTTTCCAAGCATGGGGCTGGATGAACACAGCAGGTCAAGCAGCATCATAGGAGCAGGAAAACTTGACGTTTCGGGCCTAAACCCTTCATCAGAAATGGGGGAGGGGAAGAGGGTTCTGAAATAAATAGGGAGAGAGGGGGAGGCGGATAGAGGATGGATAGAGGAGAGGATAGGTGGAGAGGAGGCAGACAAGTCGAAGAGGCGGGGATGGAGCCAGTAAAGGTGAGTGTAGGTAGGGGGTAGGGAGGAGATAGGTCAGTCCAGGGAGGACAGACAGGTCAAGGGGGCGGGATGATGTTAGTAGATAGGAGGAGATACTAGCTTTCCAATCCCATTTTCCGGCCTTGGCATCACAAGCGAGAGTGTTTTGCCTCTACCACACAGGCAGTGAGTTCCAGATTCCTACCACCCTCTGGATGAAAGGGTTTTTCCTCACATCTCCTCTAAACCTTCTGCCCCTTCCCTTATGTCTATGCCCATGGTCACTGATCCCTGATTCAAGGGGAAATGTTTCTTTCTGTCTACCTTCTCTCATAATTTCATACATCTCCATCATGTCCCCTCTTAATCTCCTTTGCTCTAAGGAAAACTATCCAGAAAATATCAAACTCTTCATCCCAGGCAACATCCTGGTAAATCCTTCTGTTCCCCTCCAGTGTTAACACATCCCTCTTATTATAAGGATTCCAGACTGCATACAATACTCTAGCTGTAGCCTAACCAACGTTTTTACAGTGCCAGCATAACCGTCTGCCCTTAAACTCGATGCCTCAGCTAATAAAGGCAAGTATCCTATATGCCTTCTTTATCACTTTACCCACCTGTCCTGATATCTTAAGGAACTAATGTACATTGGTCCCTTTGATCTTGGTGCTTTCCAGGATCTACTGTGTATCGTATATTCCCTTGGCTTGTGTGTACTGCCCAGCTACGTTACCTCACATTTAGGGATTTGCCACCGATCAGCTCATCTATATCCTCTTGTAATCTAAGGCTATCCTCCTCACAATTTATTCACCCCAACAATTTTTGTATCATTTGCGAACTTACTGATCAACTCTCCTACATTCAAGTCTAAATTATTTATATAAACCACGAATAGCAAGATCCCCAGCACTGACCCTGTGGGACCCCAATGGCCACTCATTCCAATTGGTAAAACATCCCTCAACCATCACCCTCTGCTTCCTACCACTCAGCTAAGTGAGGATCCAATCTGAAGAATTCCCTTGGACTCCACGGGCTCTTAGCTTGCTAATAGTCTCCCATGTGGATCCTTATCAAAGCTTTGCTGAAGTCTAAGCAGACTACATCAAAAGCAATTCCCTCATCACACCTGGTCACCTCCTTGAAAAGTTCAATCAAGTTGATCAGATATGACCACCCTTAACAAAACCATGCTGACTGTTCTTGATTAATCCCTGCCTTTCCAAATTCAAATTAATTCCATCTCTCAGAAGGTGCTGTCTAAAGGTGCAATGGTGAATTTCTGCAGTACATCTTGTATACGATGCATATTGCTGCTACTGTTTGGTGGTGATGGAAAGAGTGAATGATTGTGGATATGGTGACAACGAAGTGGGCTTTGTCCTGGATGGTGTCAAGCATCCTACATGTTGCTGGAACTACCCTCGTCCTGGCAGATGGGGAGTATTCCATTATACTCCTGACTTGTGCCTTATATGTGGACAAATTTTGGTGAATCAGGAGGAGATTACTTGCTGCAGAATTCCCTGTCTCTAACCTGCTCCTTCTTGTGGCCAGTGTATTTAGCCTGCCTGGTTGTTATAAAGTGGAGGGTGACTCATAAGAACATAAGAACTAGGAGCAGGAGTAGGCCATCTGGCCCCTCGAGCCTGCCCCGCCATTTAATAAAATCATGGCTGATCTTTTTGAGACTCAGCTCCATTTACCTGCCCATTCACCATAACCCTTAATTCCTTTTACTGTTCAAAAATTTATCTACCTTGCCTTAAAAACATTCAGTGAGGTAGCTTCAACTGCTTCATTGGGCAAGGAATTCCACAGATTCACAACCCTTTGGATGAAGAAGATCCTCCTGACCTCAGTACTACATCTGCTTCCCTTTATTATGAAGCGATGCCCTCTAGTCCTAGTTTCACCTGCTAGCAGAAACAACCTCTCTGCCTCCACCTTATCTATTCCCTTCATAGTCTGATATGTTTCTATAAGATCTCCCTTCATTCTTCTGAATTCCAATGAGTATAATCCCAGTTTACTCAGTCTCTCCTCATAATCCAATCCTCTCAACTCTGGAATCAACCGAGTGAATCTTCTCTGCACAACCTCCAATGCTAGTATATCTCTTCTCAAGCAAGGAGACCAAAACTGCACACAGTACTCCAGGTGTGGCCTCACCAGGACCCTATACAGCTGCAGCATAGCCTCCCTGTTTTTAAACTCCATCCCTCGAGCAATGGCAGACAAAATTCCATTTGCCTCTTTAATTACCTGCTGCACCTGCAATCCTACTTTTAGCGATTCATGCACAAGGACACCCAAGTCCCTCTGCACAGCAGCGTGCTGCAATTTTTTACCATTTAAAACATAGTCCATTTTGCTGTTATTCCTACCAAAATGGATGACCTCACACTTATCAACATTGTACTCCATCTGCCAGACCTTTTCCCACTCACTTAAACTATCTATATCCCTCTGCAGGCTTTCAGTGTCTTCTGCACACTTTGCTCTACCACTCACCTTAGTGTCATCTGCAAATTTTGACACACCACACTTAGTCCCCAACTCCAAATCATCTATGTAAATTGTAAACAACTGCGGTCCCAACACTGATCCCTGAGGCACACCACTAGCCACTGACCGCCAACCAGAAAAACACCCATTTACCCCTACTCTTTGCTTTCTACTGGTCAACCAATCCTCTATCCATGCCAATACATTACCTGTAATAGCGTGGAACTTTATCTTAAGTAGCAGCCTTTGGTGTGGCACCTTGTCAAATGCCTTCTGGAAATCCAGATACACCACATCCACAGGTTCCCTACTGTCCAACATGCAAGTAATGTCCTCAAAGAATTCCACCAAATTAGTTAAACATAACCTACCTTTCATGAACCCACGCTTGGTGTTTCCAATGGGACAATTTATATCCAGATGTCTTGCTATTTCTTCCTTAATGATAGATTCAAGCATTTTCCCCACTACTGAAGTTAAGCAAACTGGCCTATAGTTACCTGCTTTTTGTCTACTTCCTTTTTTAAACAGTGGCGTCACATTGGCTGTTTTCCAATCTGCGGGAACCATCCCAGAGTCTGGTGAATTTTGGTAAATAATTACTAGTGCATTTGCTATTTCCCCCCATCACCTCTTTTAGTACCCTGGGATGCATTTCATCACGGCCAGAAGACTTGTCTACCTTTAGCCCCATTAGCTTGCCCAGCACTGCCTCCTTAGTGATAATGATAGTTTCTAGGTCCTTGCCTGCCATAACCTTCTTGCCATTAGTTTTCCGCATGTTATTCTGTCTTCCACTATGAAGACCGATACGAAATAACTGTTTAATGTCTCGGCTATTTCCTCATTCCCAGTTATTTAAATTGGCCTTCTCATCTTCTAAAGGACCAATGTCTACTTTCGCCAGTCTTTTACGATTTACATATTTATAGAAACTTCTGCTGCCTGTTTTTATATTCTGAGCTAGTTTACTCTCATAATCTATCTTACTTTTCTTTATAACTTTTTTTGTGGCTTTCTGTTGGCCTTTAAAGATTTCCCAGTCTACTAGTTTCCCACTACTCTTTGCTTTTTTGTATGTGTTTTTTTTTCAATCTGATACTTTCCTTTATTTCCTTAGACATCCATGGCTGGCTCTCTCTTTTCCTACAGTTCTTCCTTATCACTGGAATATATTTCTGCTGAGCACTGTGAAAAATCGTTTTGAAAGTCCTCCACTCAATTGATCCACCATAAAGTTTTTGCTCCCATTCTACCTTAGCTAACTCCTCCCTCATTCCTTCATAGTCTCCTTTGTTTAAGCACAGGACATAGGTACTGGATTTAACCTTCTCACTCTCCATCTGTATTTTAAATTCGATCATACTGTGATCACTCCTTCTGACAGGATCCCTAACTGTGAGATCATTAATTATTCCTGTCTCATGACACAGGACTAGATCTGGGACAGCTTGCTCCCTTGTAGGTTCTATTACATATTGTTCAAGGAAATTATCGCGGATGCATTCTATGAACCCCTCCTCAAGGCTGCCATGACCGACGTGGTTTGACCAATTGATATATAGATTAAAATCCCCCATGATAATTGCCATACTATTTTTACATGCATTAGCTATTTCTATGTTTATTGCCTGCCCCACCACGATGTCATTATTCGGTGGCCTATAGACCACACCTATCAGTGACTTCATCTCCCTGCTATTCCTAATTTCCACCCAAATGGATTCAACGTTTTGTTCAGTAGAACCTATATCATCTCTCACTACCGCCGATATCATCCTTAAAAATCAGAGCAACACCACCTCCCTTACCTTCCTGTCTATCCTTCCGAACAGTTTGATACCCCTGGATACTTAACTCCCAGTTATGACCATCCTGTAACCATGTAACCATGTCTCTGTAACGGCCACTAAATCATACCCATTTACCATGATTTGTGCCGTCAACTCATCCACCTTGTTTCGAATGCTCTGAGCATTCAGATAAAGTGCCCTTATGCCAGTTTTTGCACCTTCTTTTTGGGTCCTATTACCTCCATTACTAACAGCTCTTGAGTTCTCCTAATCTTCAATGGAGTTGAAGCTTCCGCGTCACCTGCTAACCTGCTGCTTTGCCTTACATTAATTGTTATTCTCCCTCTACGCTCACTTCTCCCTTCCCCCCTACTTACTAGTTTAAAGTCCTATTAACCACCCTATTTACCCTTTTCGCCAGAACACTGGACCCGGCCCTGTTCAGGTGGAGTCCATCCCAGTGGTATAGATCCCTCCTGTCCCAGAACTGATGCCAGTGCCCCATGAAAAGGAAACCCTCTTTCCCACACCACTTTTTTAGCCACGTGTTTACTTCCCTGATCCTCGCCTCCCTATGCCAATTTCAACGTGGCTCGGGCAGCAATCCAGAGATTATTTAATTTTGTTCCTATCTTTTCATAATCTCAAAACAGGTCTTTTTTCCTAGTCTTTCCTATGTTGTTGGTACCTACGTAGACCACAACAACTGGATCCTCCCCCTCCCTCTCTAGTATCCTCTCAAGCCGGTCAGAGATGTCTCGCACCCTGGCACTAGGCAGGCAACACACCATGCGGGATTCTCTATCCTGCTCGCAAAGGATACTGTCTATCCCCCTGATGATGGAATCCCCTACAACTACAATCTGTCTTTTTACTCCCCCCTTCTTGAATGGCCTCCTGGACCATGGTGCCATGGTCAGTTGACTCATTCTTCCTGCAGCCCTGTTCCTCATCCACGCAAGGAGCAAGTGCCTCATACCAGTGGGACAATGTCAAGGGCTGCGGCTCCTGTGTTCCTGTCTGCAGTGTCCCTCTACCTGCCTCACTCGTAGTCACATGACTGCTGTCCCTGCCCACCGATCGAATTAACATTAGTTAATCTACCAGGTATGACTGCCTCCTGGAACACAGCATCAAGGTATTTCTCCCCCTCCCGGATGTGCTGTAGTGTTTGGAGTTCCGATTCCAGCTCATCAATTTTAAGCCGGAGCTCCTCAAGCAGCCAACACTTGCTGCAGATGTGGTCACTGCTGTTCTCAATGGGATCAGCTAACTTCCACATCATACAGCTACAACACATCACCTGGCCTGCCATTTCTACTTAGTTAATTATTTAAAACTAATTAGTTTTTTTTAGTTTTGCAGTGTTTTCTGCAGCAGTAAGTTTACTGCGTTATATACTCAAACAGACTCCGGCTTTGCCTTCCGACCCGCTCCCAGAGGATTTGGCATCTGGGTGACCACCCCGAAAGATAACAGAGATAAGGAAAAGAAAATGCAAATAGCTTACCTGCTCACCGCACTTAGTCGTTACTATTAGGTTAGAGGAGGTGGAAGGGTGGGAGACACTACGCGTGTAGTGTCTTGGGTTTTAGTTAACTCCCAAATTTATTGGGTGGAAGCTTACCTTCCCAGGCTGCTCTCGCACTTTCTCCCGGACTCCCGCCGCTGAAACAACTGACTCCCCCTCTATTAACTAAAACTGAAACACCCAGAGAGGTGCACCTCATCCTATAATCTGTTAAAAGACCCCCAATCTGTTACAAAGGACAGGTCAAATAAAAATAAACCCCTGACACTCTCCGTACAATTAACAGGTAACTAACATCTCTTGGATATGACCTAAATGGTTAGTAAAGTAGCTTTCCATTTATCTGTTAAAAAAGAACATTTCTTCAGAGGGTTCTGAAGACTGGGCCTTTAGTGGATCTTTTATGTAGTTTGAAGTCACAATCTGATAGTCCATCTTGCCTTAGTATTCAAGCTTAAAATTAGTTCCCTAGAAGTCTCTCATTATTTAAACAGGATAACTAAATTAAAAATATGTTGTCCAGTAGCATTCTTTCCAACATTCACATGCCCTTCAGAATGAAACAGCGTACATGCATAGATATAAAACTGAATTCACTTAATCTTTACAAGGTGATTATTACCAAATAGATATTCATAGCAGGAAATTTCTGCTTTCAATACCTTGTGAGAGGCTGTATTAAGAACTCGAGTTGATAATGGAGGAGTACAAGGCTCCCGCTGATTCTCTCCTTTGAAGTTAGTGTCCTTTGTAGCATGGTCTTTTAGTGTGTGCACATTTAATGAAGGTTGCGAATGATTTTTATGCACAGATAACACGTGATCGCCTGAGATTTTTGCCAGATGGACTTTAATGGGCTTCCCATGGTACTCTTTTCCATTCATTTCATCCACTGCCAACTTGGCATAATTGGAAGTTGTAACTCTCAGAACTCCGCACCTAGCAAAGCAGAAATACAAGTTGTAAATTGGGAAATGATTTGAATAAAACAAAATTGTTAGACACAAAAGGACACAAGTAAAATATATTCAAAGGGCCTTAGTTACATCAGCTTTTGCACCTTGCGCACTCAAAACATATGTGTCTATTAAGCTGCTGAAACTTTGGGTTTAAAATAGGACAAGCAAGGAAAATGAGACATTTGGGACCCGAGTGAACCAACAAAGTGGAAAACTGATAGGGAAATGGCTGATAATTTAAAAATCAATATTTTGCATCACCTTCACATTGGAAGCTACTATATACATTCCAGTGATAATAGATAAGCAAGGTGCCAATGGGGGGGGGAAGATCTTGAAAAAGTCTCTGCCACGACTAATAAGTTATTTTACAAACTAATAGGATAAAAGGCAGACAAACTGCCATGACCTGACGGCCTTGTTTTTAAAGGAATTAGCTGCAGGAATAATGGGAGGTATTAGTCGCAGGAATAATGGGAGGTATTAGTCGCAGGAATAATGGGAGGTATTAGTCGAAACATTCTAGACCTAATTGGATACCACGAAAGTTCCAGTGGACTGGAAAACAGGAAATGCGATGCCCCTGTTCAATAAGAGAGGAGCAGGAAGCAGAAACCTGCAGGCCTGTTAGCCTAACATCTGTGATAGGAAAAGTATTGGAGTCTTATTTAGGAAAAAATAGCAGGACATTTAGCAAAGCTTAATGCAATTGAACATAATCATCATATTAAGGGAATTCTTGTTTGACAAAGAGGATATGACAAGCAGGATGACAAAGAGGAACTGTAGATGTATTGTGTTTGGATTTCCAGAAGACATTGGATAAACTGCCACAAGGTAGGAGTACATGGTATTGGAGATAATGAAATAGTATGGATTGAGGACTGGTTAACACACAGAAGGCAGGATTTGGATATAGGGTCTTTTTCAGGTTGGAGATGTAGCTTGTGGAGTACCACAAAGATCAGTCCTAGGGCTTACTATCTATATTAATGTCTTGGAGGCAAGAGTACAATATTAAAATTTGCTGGTGATATAAAATAAGCGGGAGAGCATGTTGCGATGAGGACATAAGGGGATAAAAATAAGGTGAGTGAGTGGACAAAATCTTGGCAGTTAGGGCTTAAGTGAGAAGTATACGGTCATGCAGTTTGGTAGGAAGTGTCAAAAGGCAGACTATTACATACATGGAGAAAGATTGCAAAAAAGTGCAGCATAAAGGGATTTGAATGATCTTGTGCATGAAACATAAAAGGCTACTGTGCAGGTGCAACAAGTAATTAAAAAAAAAAAAGGAATTTATTACTAGGGCATTTATGTTTAATAATAATGAAGCCTTGTTACAACTGTACAGTGTGTTAGTGAGGTCACAACTAGAGTATTCTGGATAGTTTTGATTCTGCATTTAAAAAGGGATTTACGAGCATTGGAAGTTGTTCAAAGGGTTGTTCATACTGGACTGATTCCTGGGATGGAACGGTGGACTTTTCAAGAATGGCTAAACACATTACATCTTTATTCATTAGGAGTTTAGAAGAATGATCTTATTGTAATATTCAAGATTCTGAGCACGTTTGACTGGGTGGATGTTGAGAAGATGTTTCCATTATGTAGGGAATCTTAAAATAATGGCAGCATAAAGGGATCCTCGTTTAAAATCGAGATATAAAGTTATTTCTTCTCCCAGAATGTAGTGAATGTCTGAAATTCTTTAACCTAAACAGCTGTGGAGGCTATATCACGAAGTTTTTAAAGAAGATGCAGACAGATTTTGAAACATCAGGGAGTTGGTGGCTATACTGAGCTTGCCCGAAAGAGTAGTTGAGGCCTGGCACAGATAAGCCATGATCTTGTTGAATAGTTTGCCAGTTTATCATATTTGACCTGGATTCGCATCCAATTACATATCTCGCCATCACCAAGACCATCTCTGTAACATCTCCTGTTTTGGCACTTAACTCAGCTTATGTGCTCCTGAAACCCTCATACATCCCATAGTACACCTTCTACAACTTCAGGCCAATCAAATCTCTGCTACTGTTTCCTAACTTTCAGCAACTCCTCTTCATTCATCACCTACTCACTGGAGCTCACTGCTCCACTGTGACTGCTGTTTTGTTGAATGTTTGGGGTCTAACTCTATTTAGCCTCTCAAAGTGGTGATCTTAGATTCCACAAAACCTAAAGGCAAGTAGTCTGTATTTACAGCTTGATTGATATTCACATTCTGTTCACGCTAGGTTAGAACTGCTATATTTTCCAATGCAACTCTGACATTATCATTGCATCATCACGTGTATGCTTGATATGAATCCTATTACTCTACCTTTCATCACAGCTCTTCATTTCCCCACCTGAAGTACACATTGTTGCCATTCTTCTCCCTCAACACCCCCCACTCCATTCACATTTGTACTGGGGCCCTGTTTGATTCTTGACCTTCAATGTTCTACGTATCATTTTTCTTATTATGATGTTTGTTTTTTGCCCTCATTTCCCTCTCTTCTGTCTTCCTGTATAGGTTCAATCTCCCTGCCCTTCTGGTTTAAACCTCCCGAACTACTCTTAAAAAATTCCCATCTCCAGGGCATCAATTTCAGTCCTGTCAGGTGTAACTTATTCAGTCTGTATTGGTCCCACCTCACCCAGAACTGTTTCCAATGTTCTAGGAATCTGAAACCATGGCCGTTCCACCATCTCTTTAGCTGTGTATTCATCTGATATATCTGCTATTTCTACTCTGATGAGTATATGGCACTGGTAGTAATCCTGAGATCACTACCTTTGAGGTTCTACTTTTCAACTTACTACCCAACTCCCTAAATTCTGCTTTCATGACCGCAACCTTTTTGTTTAAAACCTGTGTTATCGGTACCGATTCATACAACAATCAATGACTGTTCACCCTCCCTTTCCAGAATGTCCTGTAGCTGCTCAGATATCCTTGACCCCAGCACCAGGAGGCAACAAATCATCTTGCACTCTTGTTTGTGGCCAACACTCATTCTATTTTCTCCCTCTTAATCAATCCCTAGGTCCTCCATTGGTGACTTCTAAATTGTTCCCAATCTTCAGATCTATTGTTTTTACTTGCCAATTTGTATGCTTCTTTTTGCACCTAATATTAGTTTTTTTCAAGATCTGAAATGTTAACTTTCTTTCTCTCTCCCAAGATTCTGTCAGACATGCTGAAGGACATTGGAAGTGGATGGAGATTGTCTGCTTTCTTGGAAGGCGGCCTGAGCAGTCTTCAGCCCATTCTGATGGGAGAACAAACACGTAGAGGGATTGCAAATCCACGGTAATGCTGTGCTATCTGGGGTTAGGAAACTGCAAGTTGCAGAACTAACGCAAAGCATCAGCAAAAACACAAATGTAAGAAGGAAGAGACTGGATGAGGGGAAAAAAGATATTGTGACAAGATAGGAGAAATACATTCCGCATACACTCAGAAACAGGCTGAAACAATGAGTCTGCCAGGACAGTTCTGTTTGTGGGTTTTGGGAAGAAGGTAGAAATGGCTATGCAGAGTTGTGGTACTATGAAGTTGAAAGCTGTAGAGGAGATGTATTCAAAGAGAAGATATTCAGAGAGGAACAGGTCAGTGACAGTGCTGATAGTTCATGATGGAATTGTGGTCCATACAGAGATAGTGTTTGAGAGCTGGTGTTCAGCTTCTTCAAGGTAGAGGTTGGCAATGATAGACAACAATCTTTGTTAGCAGTTTTGATAACAAAGTCAAGAGTTATGCAAAGTCAGGATATTTTTCTTCTCCTGTATTTTTAAATTGCAAACTAAAATGGAAAAAGAACTTCTAAAAACCTGAGTATTACTGAACTTCTTAAAAGCAAATAACCTGACATTCAGTTATGGCTCTACCAGGAACCCCATCACACAAATTAGCAAAGGAACTACAACACAAGCTTAAAAATCTAATCAGTAGTTCAAGACACTCCATACAATCAACACAAGAATTCCTGGGTAAATCAAGAACACTAAAATAGGCAAAGAAGAAGTGATAAAACAGGAACAGAAACAAAGTTGCTGGAAAAGCTCAGCAGGTCTGGCAGCATCTGTGAAGGGAAAAACAGAGTTAACGTTTCAGGTCTGGTGACCCTCCCTCAGGGTCACCGGACCCGAAACGTTAACTCTGCTTTTTCTTCCTGATTTACAGCATCCGCAGTTTTATCAGTTTTTAAAGAAGAAGTGATGATCTTATTCGATGTAACGGCATCGTTTACATCAGTCAAAAGAAACCTAGCCAAAGAAACCATATCCAACCTACTAGACGAACACAACAGACAACAAAATGAGGAAGAGATCAACAAACACTGCATACTCAAACTACTGGACTTGTGCTTAACAGTACACTTTACATTCAACAGCAAGATATATGAGCAGGTCAACGGGACTCCCATGGGCTCACTCATCTCTGGGCTGATAGCTGAGGCAAAGACTGGAACAAACAGCTCTCCCACAGATCCAACCCAAGCTCTGGATCAGGTACGTGGAGGGCACCTCCGTAATTATGAAAAGAACTGAAATTGAGAACACCCACAGACTCATCAACACCATGATCACAGGGATCAAATTTACTAAAGAGGGAAACAACAAACTCTCACTCCTAGACATGATAGTGGAAAGAAAAGAGAATGGTGACTTCACTATAAAAGTGTACAGCAAATCCACACATACTAACCAGGTTTTAGACTATCACCACAACCACCCCAACTCACTCAAGAGGAGCTGCATTAGGACCCTGTTCAAAAGGGCCGCTACACACTGCAACACGTCCATTCTGCAGAAGGAAGAAGAACACCTCTACAAGGTCTTTACCAGGAACAGATACCCCCGCAGCTTCATCCACAGATACCCAGCCAACAGACAATACAACCAGGACAAACCAAAACCCAAAACAATAACACCATACCTTATATAAAAAAACAGCTCAGAACTGACACCCAGACAACTCAGACCGCTAGGAATCATGACTGCACACAAACTGGCAGCCACACCAGGGCAGCAACTGACCAGAGTTAAAGACCCAGTAAATACCATGAACAGAACGAATGTGGTCTACAAGATACCACGCAGAGACTGCAGAAAACACTACGTGGGATAAACTGGCAGACAACTAGCAACCCGCATCCATGAACACCAGCTGGCAACTAAACGACTTGACCAGATGACCTTTGTTTCAATACACACAGATGAGAAAAACCACACTTTCAACTGAGACAACGTTACTATCATTGGACAAGCCAAACAGGACAGACAAAGAATTCTTGGAGGCTTTGCATTCATGTGCGGACTCCATCAACAAACACCTTGAATTAGATCCAATACACCTACCATTACAATGCACAGTCAGAACCGTCACCTAATTGAAGCAGCAAAAGTCAGACCATATAAATTCAAACCGGCACAAGACAAGGGCACTTCACAGGAGGCTCCACAGCACTGAGGATGTCACCTAGTAAAGGGGATGAAACGTCTGCTATCAAACCTCCTAGCTCGACGAACAGACCAACATCTACAACCAGCACCCGATCTTCACTCAAACCCTGAACCTGATACTCACTGTAAGTGCTGTTTACACAGCTATTTGTTCAAGCAGTAGCAGTATTCGCAGATGAGCTAGAGCCAAGGGATATGCACAAATGGCACTTTGGCTGGCAACAAATAGCTGATGGGTTTGTGGACTAGTGAACCATTATCAATGACGAAAAACCTCCTGCTTGGCAACAACTGACAGATTGGCTTCTGGTAACTGAACAGTTTGGGGTGTCAATGTGACAGTCCAAAGCAAACAGATCTCCACAAGAGCAGGATTTATCTCTGTTCACTGCAGTAAAAAGCATCTCAAGACTGAAGATAGCCAGTTGCCTCTTAATTTACAACTCAAAGACCTTTATAATTGGTCTCAGTAAGCATGTGCTTACTGTTGAAGGAAGATTGAGAAGCAGCGTTCTGATCAGCACAAGAATCATTTCAACAAATCCTGCCTTCCCAGTCTGTCTTTTCATCCATAAATACCCATGTTTTACTTCTATATGTGTCTGCCTGTGGGTGTATGTACAGGAAGAGTTAAAATCTATTTGTCATAAATTGTCATTTTTGTAGCACAGGAACCTGGTCCACGATTTCTGTCAACCTAAGTATGAAAGACAGGTAAACTGGGACATTCTGTGTACTTCTATAAACTCTAACTTTTGCGTTGGTTCTGAGAATATGGAGTTTGATTTCCAGTGTGCTACTCTAGTGAAGTGAAGCAGTTAGACCTGAGAAATCAGGAGGCCAACAAGTCTAGAGGAAGGCAGGTTACAGTGGATGAGGGACGCAGAGAAATTAAAGTAGATGTCGCATTGACAGTTTTCAAAGAGACCAAGTGCAGATAAGAGATCAGGAGTTGTCCAAGGTGATGGGAGAGTACTGGATTTGGGTGAAACAATCTATGGAGCAGTGAGAAGCCTCCTGCCTATAGAAATGAGCACGAAGAGAACAAAAGTGATTTTCAAGAATGGTTATGGGATGAGAAATTTCTACTTTGAGAACAGAGGTGGGATTGTTCTTTAAGGGGCAAAGGCAATAGAAGAACAGTTTAAAATCATGTCATGCCTGGAATTCATTTGAGGTGGGGCCAAATAGGAATAAGACTAATTTATTTTCTGAGCACAGATTGTTCTTTTGATCTTTGATCCTGAACAGAGAGAACAGTGAAAACACTTAAGAGGAAAAAGAGTCAGACAGAAGGAATCTTTAATACTTGATGCAGCTTGTGTTCCTTAAAGGAAAAAAAAGTTTCTTGTCAAGGCATTGAATATGAATGCAACTGGGGATCAGTACAGCTTTGAAGTCCTATGAGGCAGTGCTGATGAAGAGAGGTCCATAAGACAGGAGCAGAAGTAAATTATTCAGGCCATTGAATGTGCTCTGCCATTCAATGAGATCATGGCTGACTTGAGACTCCATTTTCCTGTCTTCACTCTAAAGCCTTTGATTCTCTTACTGATTAAGAATCTGTCCGTCTCAGTCTTGAATATACATAATGACCTAGCTTCAACAGCCTTCCATAGTACAGAATTCCAAAGATTTACTACCCGCAGAAGAAATTCCTTATCCCTGACTTAAATATGTCACCCCTTATTTGATGATCATGCCCTTTGGTCCTTTCTCACAAGGTGAGACAACCAAGCATATGGATGTGCAAGAAACGGAGTATCCTTTGCAAGATGCAGAGGAGATAGCTGTCCATGTGTGCTATTACATACCTGTAATCTTGGTGAATTCAGAACATGAAGGATAAAATTTCAATTGGAGTTCTCACAGGGTAAGTTGAAGCAAATACAGTACTGAAGGAGGAGGAGATGTGACTGTGAACGTGTCTTGGCAAATTCCTTACCAAACACTAAGATCTCATTCTGGTTTCATTTGGCGGTCTAGAATATTTTGTAGTCTTCATTTTGTCATGAGTGGAGGGCTGGAAACTGGAGGGCTCATCCACTGAGGCAGTACAGGTACAGCTCAAAAATAAGGAGGGTACAATCACTCTGATGGGATTAAACTATAGGCTCCCCAACATCCACCAAGATATTGAGGAATAAACATGAAGGCAGATTATAGCAAGATGCAATAACAGGGTTGCCATAGTGGGTGACTTTAACTTCTCTGAAATTTACTGGGACTTAGAGTGATAGAGCATGGAAACAGACCCTTTGGTCCAACCATTCCTTGCTGAACATAATACCAAACTAAACTAGTTCCACCTGCTTGCTCCAGGCCCATTTCGTTCCAAACCCTTCCTATTCATGTACTTATCAAAGTGCTTTTTAAACGTCTTTTAAACAGTATCTGCATCCGCCACTTCCTTGAAGCAAGAAGCTTAGATAGGGCAGAATTTGTCAGGTGCATCCAACAGGATTTCTAGAAACAGTCCAAATAGAGGAGGGGCCATGCTGGACCTTGCACTGGCTAATGAGGCTCGCCAGATAACTGACCTTTCAGTGGGACAGCATTTTGGCAAGAGTGATCACAACTCCTTAAGCTTTAAGGCAACTATGAATAAGGATAAAGATAAGCCAGGACCTTGCAGGAAGGTACTAAATTGGACGCGGCAAATTACGACAGTATTAGGCAGAAGCCAGTGAGTGTTAATTGGGAACAGCTGTTATCGGGCAAGTCCACATTTGACATGTGAGAGTTGTCTAAAGACCTACTGATCAGAGTTCAGGACCTGCATGTTCCAGAAAGTAGGAACGACGAGGATAGCAACGTTAGGGATCCTTGGATAACGAGGAAGACTGAATTTAGTCAAAAAGAAGAAAAGCAGCATATAAAAGGTTTAGGAAGCTAGAATTGTACAGGGCCTGTGAGGAATATACAGAAAGCAAGAAAGAACTCTACCAGGAAATTAAAAAAGCAAGGATCAAGGAGGGTTAAAGAGAATCCCATGGCATTCTATACATAGAGTCATACAGTACGGAAATAGACCCTTTGGTCCAACCAGTCCATGCCAAGCATAATCCCAAACTAAACTAGTCCCACCTGCCTGCTCCTGGCTCATATTCCTCCAAGCCTTTCTTATTCATGTACTTATCCAAATGTCTTTTAAACATTCTAAACGTATCCACGGCCACCACTTCCTCAGGAAGTTCATTCCAATGTGAACCACCCTCTGTAAAACATTTGCTCCTTGTGTCTTTTTTAAAATCTTTCTCCTCTCACCTTAAAAATGCACCCCCTAGTCTTGAAATCTCCCATCCTAGAGAAAAGACACCTACCATTAACTCTATCTATACCCGTCATTATTTTATAAATTTCTATAAGGTCACCTCTCAACCTCCTACAAGACAAAAACTAGGGAGATGGTAGGACCACTTAAGGATAAAGGAGTGAACTTGTGCTTGGAGGCAAAGGATGTGGCAAGATCCTAAGTGAGTATTTTGCATTGGTATTCACCCAGGAAAAGGACATGGAGGACAGTGAGATTAGTGTGGAGCATGCTAATATGCTAGGGCATTTTGAGATCAAGAAAGAACTGGTGTTGGAGCACTAAGGTGGGCTGTCCCCAGGGCCCAATGGTAATAACCTGGGGTGGATAACAGGGGCAAAATGGACTATGTTTTAAATGGTAAAAAATTGCAGCATGCTGCTGTGCAGAGGGACTTGGGTGTCCTTGTGCATGAATCGCTAAAAGTAGGATTGTATGTGCAGCAGGTAATTAAAAAGGCAAATGGAACTTTGTCATTGCTAAAGGGATAGAGTTTAAAAATAGGGAGGCTATGCTGCAGCTGTATCGGGTCCTGGTGAGGCCACGCCTGGAGTACTGTGAGCACGTTTGGTCTCCTTACTTGAGAAGGGATATATTAGCACTGGAGGGGGTGCAGAGGAGATTCACTAGGTTGATTCCAGAGTTGAGAGGGTTCGATTATGAGGAGACACCGAGTAGGCTGGGATTATACTCATTGGAATTCAGAAGAATGAGGGGAGATCTTATAGAAACGTATAAGATTACAAAGGGAATAGATAAGGTGGAGGAAGGGAGGTTGTTTCCACTAGCAGGTGAAACTAGGACTAGGGATCATAGCCTCAAAATAAAAGGAAACAGATGTAGGACTGAGGTCAGGAGGAACTTCTTCACCCAAAGGGTTCTGAATCTGTGGAATTCCCTGCCCAGTGAAGCGGTTGAAGCTACCTCCCTGAACGTGTTTAAGGCAAGACTAGATAAATTTTTGAACAGTAAAGGATGTAAGGGTTATGATATGCGGGCGGGTAAATGGAGCTGAGCCTCAAAAAGATCAGCCATGATCTTATTGAATGGCGGGGCAGGCTCGAGGGGCCGGATGGCCTACTCCTGCTCCTAGTTCTTATGCAAGAGAGAAGATTGCTAGGGCCCTCACCAAGTTCTTTGTATCCTCACTAGCCACTGGAGGGATCCCAGATGATTGGCGAGTAATTAATAGACTGAACAGAGAAAATGGGGATAATCCAGGAAACTGCAGACCAGTGAGTCTCACATTGGTGGTTGGCAAACTTTTGGAGAGAATTCTTAAGGGATAAATTTATGCACATTCGGAAAAGCATGGCTTTTGTGCAGGGCAGGTCATGTCTTACCAACTTGATTGAATTTCTTGAGGAGGTGATGAAGGTGATCGATGAGGGTAGAGCAATGGATGTTGTCTACATGGATTTTAGTAAGGAGTTTGACAAGGTCTCTCATTTGGCTCATCCAGAAGATTAAGATGCACGGGATCCACCATGATTTGGCCACTTGGATTCAGAATTGGTTTGCCCATCGAAGGCAGAGGCTAGTAATGGATGGGTGTTTCTCTGGCTGGTGGTCTGTGCCTAATGGCATTCTGCAGGGATTTATACTAAGATCGCTGTTGTTTCTGATTTATTATACTAAGATCGCTGTTGTTTCAGATTTATATATATAAATGACTTGGACAAAAACATAGATGGGTAGGTTAGTAAGTTTGCAGATGACCGAAAGATTAGTGGAGTTGTGTATAGTGAGGAAGATGTCAAAGGATACAGCAGGATATAGATCAGTTGCAGATATCAGCAGAGAAATGGCAGATGGAGATTAATCCGGGAAAGTGTGAGGTGTTGCGCTTTGAGAGATCAAACTTTAAGGAATGGTATATAATTAATGACAGAGCCCTGAACAGTACTAATGTACAGAGTGAATCGGGTTCAATCCACAGCTTCTGGAAAGCAGCCACACAAGTAGATAGGATGGTAAAGGAATCGGCATGCCAGTTTTTATTGGTTGAGGTAACGACTACAAGAGTCAGGATTTCATGTTGCAGCTTTATAAGACTTTGGTTGGGCCATACAAAGAACAATACAGCACAGGAAGAGGCCCTTCAGCCCTCCAAGCCTGTGCTGATACATTTTGCCCTTTATACTAAAACTGTCTTCACTTACAGAATCCATGTCTCTCTGTTCCCTTCCTATTCATGTATTCGTCAAGGTGCTTCTTGGATGCTGCTATCGTGTTTGCTTCCACCACCTCCTCTGGCAATATGTTCCAAAACTTACCACCCTTTGTGAGAAAAACGTGCCTCGCACGTGTCTTTTAAACTTCCCTCCCCCTGCACCTTGAATGTGTGTCCCCTAGCAACTGACCCCACCACCCTGGAAAAAGCTTCTTACTTATCACTCTATCCATGCCATTCACACTCTTATAAACGTCTATCAGGTCACCCCTCAACGTCCTGCATTCCAGTGAAAACAAATCCAGTCTATCCAACCTTTCTTCTTGGCTAAAATCCCCCATACCAGGCAACAACTTGGTAAACCTTTTCTGTACCCTCTTCAAAGCATCCACATCCTTCTGGTAGTGTGGTGTCCAGAACTGCATGCAAAATTCCAAGTGTGGCCTAACTAAAGTTCTATGAAGCCACAGCATAACATGCCTATCCTTACACTCAAGCCCCTTCCAATGAAGGCAAGCATGCCGTCGGCCTTTTCAACCAACTTACCTACCTACGCTGCCACCTTCAGTGATCTGCAGACTCGCACACCCAGATCCCCTTGCATATCAATACTTCTAAGGGTTCTGCTATTCACTGTATAATTTCCACCTGTACTTGACCTTCCAAAAAGCATCACTTCATATTTGTGCAGATTAAACTCCACCTGCCACTTTTCTGCCCATGCCTCCAACTGATCACAGCCCTGCTGTATCCTTTGACAATCTTCCTTGCTATCCACAGTTCAACTTTTGTATTGTCCATAAAATTACTAATTAGACCAGCTACATTTTCCTCCAAATCATTTATGTAGATCACAAACATCAGAGGTCCTAGCACTGATCCCTGTGGAACACCACTGGTCATAACCCTCTGTCTCCTACGTCTACCATGCTAGCTCACCCCGATACCATGTGACTTCAACTTTTGTATCAGTCTGCCATGAGGGAACTTGGCAAAGGCTTCACGAAAGTCCATGTGGATGACATCAACCATCTTTCCCTCAATGATCTTTGTCACCCCCTCAAAAAACTCGAGCAAGTTACTGAGGCATCACCTTCCCCATGCTAAACTATGCTGTCTATCGCTAATAAGTCCATTTGCTTCTAAATGCATACGGAACTTGTTCCGGAGAGTCTTTTCCCTACCACTGATGGGAGGCACACAGCCTTTAATTTCCTGGATTATCCCTGCTACACTTCTTAAACAATGGGGCTGTATTGGCTATTCTCTAGTCCTCTGAGACTTCACCTGTGGCCAAAAATGATACAATGATGTCTGTCAATGCTCCAGCAATTTGTTCTCCTGCCTCCCTTAAAATTCTGGGATAAATTCCATCTGAATCCGAGGACTAATCTACCTTCACTTTTTAAGACACATAATACCTCTTCCTTTTTAGTTGCAGCATGGCTTAGAAATTTGACACTCCCTGAGATCATCGTCCACCAATTCCTTCTCTTTGGCAAATACCGACACAAAGCATTCATTTAGGACTTCACCTACGTCTTCTGGCTCCACACATATATTCCCTCAGGGCTTGAGTGAAGATTTGATTGGCATCTTTTTTATGCAAGATTTAAATCTTAATTCTTCAAATGTTTTTATTACTCATAATTTTTCTCAACTTTTCCACTTGCTTTAGAATGGTGATTGAACTAGTAACATCAGTGAAATTATATTCCCTTGCAACAATCTTCAACTATGCATTAGCAAACTGTGGACCATTGTCTGATGTTACACTGGAATTTCACACATCAAGATTCTCTTGATTTTATTCCTGTACATGCCATGATATTCTGCAGGAGGTCAACTTCAACCCCTACCTTGAGGAAGTCAATGCTGAAGATGATCTCCCATGAACATGAATAAATCCAAACTCAGGCACTTCCATGATCTCAACAGAAGAGATTAAAGTGATAGTTGTTTGTTTATTCTCTTGGTTATTTGCCACACAAGGAAGGCAGTTAGCAATCATGTCCTGTATTGATTGAGAAATACCTGACCTCTAGCCTAATTGTTGCACCCTCACATAACACTTTGTAATTCCCAGACGTCCTTGATGAATGCTTTCAAGAATCCCAAAGTGAAGAACTCTTGATATTACTAACCTCTTGTTGATGACATGTATGTTCTTGATTAGTGAGATGATTGTGCTGCTTTAAAGCACCGTCAAGCCTTTGGCTGGCTAGATAGATAGTCTGGCCCTCCTTCCAGACTGGATTTCTAGATATGGGTACATTCTTTTGGTGTTTGCGCTTCTCGTAACTCTGGCAGACTCCCTTCAGTGGTTGAAGTGTTTGGTAACTTTTGATGTGTACGCTCTAACCTTTTTAATGGTCTAAGACTGCTTGTTCCATTCTATCTGATCCTGAACAGAGCTGTCTGCTGTCTTTGGTACTTCCTCTAAACCTATTCAGGACCACTGAATTCTACATGACAAGCTGGCCAATTCCTTTGTGTTGACAGCAATTTACCAATGGTTTATGGCCATTTTTGATTTTGAACTACAATCTCAACAACAATCTGAAAATTTTTCACATGCCTGTATTATCACTGAAGCTTGCAGCTTAATATTGATCTGTTTCAGTTAGTGGTCAAGGGGCACTTGAAAGAGTACTCGGATAACGTGCCTAAGGAATTTTATCTTCTGTTGTAGGACAGCAATCATTGTTCTAATTTTCTGACCATATCCTTCTTTCATGGATCCATGTATTAATAGGTCATTCATGTGGAATTATTATATAGTCTCTTTTCCCTTACACATCAGCGATGCCATGAATTGTCTTTTCACTTTCAATGTTCTTCAAAGATCTTATTTCTTTGGGGAGTATGGTTGGAATTTATTTAAACAACTTAAGTGTGAGATAACAACGTGTAGAGCAGGATGTTACACCTTGTTATCTCAGATTCTCCAGCATCGGCAGCTCCTACTATCTCTTAATTAAGTGTGATACAGTCCCTCAATTGCCTAGAACGTTCCGGAAGTGGTAGGTTGGCTTCCATAATTCTTCAGAGCTTTGGTGATGTTCCTGTTTCTCTAACTGTGTCTGACTTGCTGTTTTGTTCCTTTGGATCCTGCTCTCGTCTTTGGGACCTCTCACCATCTTTCTGCTTTGCCTGCAAAATCCCAGACATCTGATAAGACTTCAAAATTTTCTAATCCACTTTAGTTGCTGACTTTAATGTTTCTTTTTACCCTTTCTGCTGCCACCATGTTTTGTTGTGTGTGTGTTGGAGTAGTGGCAATATTACTGAACTAGAAAGCAGCTTAATGGTCTGGGAATGCAGGTTCAAACTCCATGAGACAGCTGGTAGAATTTAAGTTCAATTAATCATTTCGGAATATGTAACTAGTCTCATTGATAGTAATCAAAACAATCATTGTTGTAAAAATCAAATGGTTCATTTCTATCCTTCAGGAAAGGAAATATGCCATCCTTATCCAGTCCAGCCTACCTTTGACTCGGACTCTCAGTAAAGTTGTCTCTTGACTAGCTTTGCAAGCTATTCAGTTCAAGGGCAAAATAGATGTAGAAAAGAAATTTTGCCCTTTGCCAACACAAATCCTCATCTTATGAAAGAAAAAATTAAAAATGTATATAATTAACTTTAATGCCAGAGGAATCAAAGGTGACTATATGCCACTTTCTTCCCTGCCCCCTAGAAGCCTTGATTCTGTTTTCAACAAAATTTCTGTCTAACTCAGTCTTGAATATATTCAATGATACAGCCTCCACTGCCTAAAATCAATGCTGAAGCGGGGGAGGGTGTTGTGTTGCTTCTAACAGTGGGACAACGTGTTCACCCTGGTTATTTCTAATCGAAATCAAAGATATCAAATTCGCTGCTTGTTATTAACACAATAATGGAAAAACTATACAAAAAAGGAGTGTAGTAAAAGATTGATGAGTTACATATAAATGGCAAATTAAAATTAACAGTAATAAATGTAAAACAATGTAACAGAGTGCCTTAGAGATAGTTGGAACTGCAGAATCTGAGATAACAAGGTGTAGAGCTGGACAAACACAGCAGGCCAAGAAAATCAGAGGAGCAGGAAGGCTGACGTTTCGGACCTAGACCCTTCTTCAGGGAAAGGGTCTAGGCCCGAAATGTCAGCCTTCCTGCTCGGCCTGCTGTGTTCATCCAGCTGTACACCTTGTTACAACAGAGTACCTTACAAGCTTTCTATGAATATAATTCAATGTCACAATGACTTGGAAAGCTCCCAGAGAGTAAACAACACACGTTGTATCTGTTGTTAATGTCTAGAAAAAGCGTTGAAACAATTTTGAAAAAAACATTAGAGGTTATGTTGAAGCACTTGTTCATACATATCTGAACATATGAATCAGGAGCCTCACAGGCCTATGAATTTACTCTGCCATTCAATATGATCATTGCCCATCTGATTACTAAACATTCTTGCCTTTCACCCCCTCACTTATTAAGAATTTAACTACCTCTGCCTTAAAAATACTCAAAGAATTTTCCTCAACATGCAATGGAATAAGAATTCCAAAGAATTTCAATGCTCTGTGATATAACATATTTCCTCTTCTGTCTAAAACTAGTGACTCCATTTTGTTTTTGGAAAGCAACAAACCCCTTAGTTCTGGATTCTCCTACAAGAGTAAACATGCGTTCCAAATTCACCCTGTTGACCATCCATGAGCTTACAGAAAAAAAGAAATCAGGGGCAGAAGTATGCATTTGGTCACTTTGAGCCTACTCTGCCATTCAGCATGATCGTGGTGATTGTCCAACTTAATACCCTGTTTCTGTTTTTCTCCATGACCTTTGATCTCTTTAACCCAAAAGGACTATATCTAACACCTGGAAAATATGCATTGTTTTAGCCTTAACTACTTTCTGTGGCACACAGTTTCACAGGCTCACCACTGTCTGGATGAAGAAATTTCTCATCATCTCAGTCTTAAATGGCCTATCCTGTATCCTTGAGCTGTGATCCTGGTCATCAAGATTATTACAAGATGCTTTTGCCCCACAAATGCAACACAAATGAGCTACGTCCACTTGGTTTACTTAAAGAAACCAAAGATCTTCATAAGTTAAAGAAACATATACTTTATGGAGCAATCTCTGGACACGGCCTGTGCCTTGAGTGCTACAGTGCGGAGAACCTGTAACCAGTGTTTATGTGCTGACGTTTGGACACTAGGCTCTTTTGTGCACTGAGTTCTTAGGACATAAAAAAAGTAGGCCATTCAGCCTCTCAAGCCTGCCTCACCATTCAAATTCGTGGCTGATCTGCTCAAAGCCTCAATACTCCTTTCTCCTTCCTGACATTTCAAAAATCTTTCTACCTTCTCTTTAAATACTTAGTGATCTAACCTTCATTAATATTTGGAGCAGACAATTCCTGGCATTCACTATCCTTTGCAAGAAGAAATTCCTTCACATCGCAGTTTTAAAAGAGTGCCCCCTTATTCTGTAACAACATCCTCTAGTTCCAGATTCCCCCATGATTGGAAACATTTTTCTCAACATCTAGGTCAAGCTCTACCCTCTCCCCACCCCACCAAATCTTGTACATCTCAGTACTGTTACCTCTCATTCTTCTAGATTCCAATGAATAAAGGCCTAACAAGTTTAACTGTTCTTGATAAATCAAACCCTTCATCCCTGGAATGAGCCAAGTAAATCATGCTTGAATTGCTTCAAAGGCCAGTATGTTTTATTTTAAAGAAAAAAAAAAAGGACCGAAATTATACAGAATACTCCAGGTCTGGCCTCAGCAACACCCTGTACAGTTAAAACAAATCCCCCTATCTTAAACTCAATTTCTCGGCCAAAATTCCATTGGGTGCCTTAATTATTTATTGCACTTGTATACCTTGTGTTTCGCACACAAGTACACCCAGCGTTGCACATTTTGCAGTATTTCTTCCACTTGATCAACAGCCTGCCTTGTGATTCTTCCAAACAAAGTGTACAATCTCACTTTTTACAGTCAACTCCATCTGCCAATATGTCCTCATTACAACATGCCCGACTGCCAATTTTTGCAAAGCCAGCAAATTTGGCAAAATTACAGTTTGCTGCTTCTCCAAATCATTAATGCAAGTAGAAAATAATCAAGGGTCTACAAATGATCCTTGCGGCACTCCAATAGATTCATTTTTTCAACTGATAATCCTGACTCTCTGTTTTTGGTGGATTATTTATTCCTCAATCCATGTTAATACATTACCTCCAATGCCATATCAAATGCCTCCTGGAAATCCAAATACACTACATTTACCAGTTCCCCTTTATCAACTGATACCTTCCTTTATTAACAAAAGTACTTATCTCCTTTTCCTCTTCTTCTTCTTCTTGTGAAACATTTAATACTCTTGAATATTGAGTTCTAGTCTTGATCACCCTGCAACCATGTCTCCATATCAGCTAACAAGTCATATTAATTTATTTATATTTGTGCCTTCAATCCATCTATCTTCTGTATTCAGAAATGCTGTCTGTATTCAGATAAATAGCCTTAAACTTTGACTTTTCACTTATTATTTACTCTGGTTCAAATTTCCACTGCACTCTTCTGCACAAATTTTAACCCCTTCACGTCACACTTTGATTATTGTTCATCTCTTCACTATGCTGCACTTCTGCTTTCTCATTTAGTTTTGATATTTTAAACTTCCTTTCAAGTGAACCCCATCTCTTGATGATCTTTTGAAAAACTTTACCACAGATAAGGTAAACCCAGAATACAATTTAAAAGTAAAGTAAAATCAGCCCACAGGAAATACATTTGAAACCAGCATACAAGTAGAATTCTTTATTCAACTGACTTTTTGAAATAATCTGCCAGGAAGAACTATTGTAACAAAATATGAGGGGTAACACAATGCAACTGCATAGAGTAACGGAGATCTACAGCACAGAAAAAGGCTCTTCAGTTCATTGCATCCTTGCTGGTCAAAATCAACCAGGTAACTATTCTAATACCATTTTCCAGCACTTAACCCATAGCCTTGTATGCCTTGGCATCACAAATGCACATTGATATGTTTCTTAAACGTTATGAGGTTTCTGCTTCCACCACCCTTACAGGCAGTGAGATCCATATTCTCAATATCCCCTTTGTGAAAAATCCTGTCCTCACATCTTTGTACCTTCTGTCCCCTGCCTTAAATCTGGACAGCCTGGTGATTGATCCCTCCATCAAGAGGAAAAGTCTCGTCCTGTCTACCTTATCTATGCTCCTCATAATTTTATACATCTTAATCATATCCCTCTTCCTGTGCTCCAAAGGAACTAACCTGTCTATCCAATAACTAAAACTCTGCAGCTAGGCAACATACTATTAAATCCACTCCCCACCCTCTTCAGTGCATCCCTCCTATAAATGTAGATTCCAGAACTGCATAATACACTCTGGCTGTGGCCTAACCAACATTTTAAACAGTGCCAGCATAACCTCTTTGATCTTAAGCTCTTATGCCCCAGCTAATAAAGGCAAGTATCCTATATGCTTTCTGAACCACTTTATCCACCTGTCCTGATAACCTTAAGGGACTGGTGTACATGCATATCAAGGTCCTTCTGATCCTTAAACCTTCAGACTATGGGAAGCCCTATCATGTACTCCCTTACCTTGCGTGTGCTGTCCAAGTGTATCATTTCACATTTATCCAGATTGAATTCCATTTGTCGCTCAGTAGCCCATCTGATCTGCTTGTCTACATCCTGCTATAATCAACAGCTATCTGCTTCACTATTTAGCACTCAACCAGTTTTTCTATCATCTGCAAACTTACTGGTTACCTCACTTACATTCAAGTCTAAAATCATTCATATAAACTACAAAACAGCAAGGCTCCCAGAATTGACCCTGCAGCATCCCTCTTGACTTCCAGTTGGAAAAACACCAGTCAGCCATCACCCTCTGGTTCTTGCCACTCAGCCAACCGTAGATCCAATTTGCCAAATTTCCTTCGATCTCATGGGCTCTGATCTTTGCAATGAGTCTCCTATGCAGTACCTTTTCAAAAGCCTTGCTGAACTCCAAATAGACCAATTCAAAAGCATTCCCTCATTTACACACCTGATCACCTCTTTGAAAAATTCAACCAAATTGGTCAGACATGACTTCCCCTGAACAAAATCATGCTGATTTCTCTTGATTAATCCCTGCTTCTCTAAATGCAGATTAATACTGTCATTCAGAATTGCTTCCATTAGTTTCCCCACCACTAATGATAGACTCACTGGCTTGTAGTATCCTGATTTATCCCTCGCTCTCTTCTTTTAAAAAAAAAGTACCATGCATGTCAAAATGGAAGATGTTCATTATGAAAGAGGTGAGCTTTGATGAACTAAATAGCCTTTCTCTTCCTTAACTTGGAGATGGGAAAGCCAGTTTAAGCACAAATGTGCTCCTCATGTTTTGATAGATTAGCCCCACTGTTCCACAATATTCCTCAGTTATTATTCTCTCAACTAACACATACTAACTAGTTAGTTACACAATAGAAATAGACTTGAGATACTACATTCTTTCCTGGTAACTTACTGAACAATATTAAAACTGGAAAAAAAGTTCCCGAGACTCTGCCTCTGTGCCCAAGGTGAGGCATTCCATTCCCGAACATCCCAGATGTCCTTGAATTTTAAGGACTGCAACAGCCCCCCCTTCAGTGGTTGAAAATGCTGTCAACTGAATCTGTTGCGTTTCCTGCACCTCTGCCCTCACACCCCTTCCCCAGAACAAAAGCAAAGACAGACTCCCCCTTGTCCTCATGTATCACCCCACTAACCTCCGGATTCAACGTATCATTCTCCATCACTTCTGCCACCTGCAATCTGACACCACAACCAAGGATATATTTCCCTCCCCATCCCTATCTGCCTTTTGTAGGGACCACTCTCTCCGCGACTCCCTCGTCCGCTCCACACTCCCCAGTAGCCCCACCACCCCCGGCACCTTTCCCTGCAACCGCAGGAAGTGCTACACCTACCCCTACACCTCCCGTCTCACCTCCTAGGACTCAAAAAAAACCTTCCACATCAGACAGATTTTCACCTGCATATCCGCTAATGTGGTCTATTGCATCCGCTGGTCCCGACATGGCCTCCTCTACATCGGTGAGACCAAGTGGAGGCTTGGAGACGGCTTTGTACAGCACCTGCGCTCTGTTCACGACAAACGATACCACCTTCCAGTCACGAACCACTTCAATACCCCCTCCCACTCCCTGGGCAACATGTCATCCTGGGCCTCCTTCAGTGTCACAACGACGTCACCTGGAAACTGGAGTAGCAGCTCCTCATACTCCATCTTAGGAGCCCACAACCCAATGGTCTCAAACGTGGACTTTGCTAGTTTCAAAATCTCCCCAACCCCGACCTCATCCCAAGACCAGCACAGCCCCCATCCCTGCCTCACTGACCTATCCATCTTCTCTCCCACCTATCTGCCACTCCCACCTCACTGACCAATCCCCACCACTGCCTACCTGCACTCACCTATCACCATCCCACCTATCTTCCCCAGCTCCACACCTCCTCTCTCTATTTATAACAGAGCTCCCTTCAACCTCCCCCATTTCTGAAGAAGGGCCCTGACCCAAAACGTCAGCTCTCCTGCTCCTTTGATGCTACCTGGCCTGCTGTGTTCCTCCAGCTCCACACTGTGTTATCTCTGACTCCAGCATCGGCAGTTCTTACTATCTCTGAGCTAAGTTGTTAAGACTGGTTCTTCACCAGAGTATGATTGTGACACTAACTAATAACACCACTGCCCAAATGAATCACTCACTATCAACTGGATCAATATGTAGTAATATTCACAAGCCTCTTGTATGGCTGGAGAACAAGAATAACTCCCCATATCTGGCCCTTTTGCAGTCAAGATTAAATGTAAAACGATTTAGATAAAATTACAAAGTTAAACAAACATCCATGTGTTTTGACCAAACACGTGTATGAAGGTGGAGCAGTGGGTGTGGTATACATGGATTTAAGTAAGGTGTTTGATAAGGTTCCCCATGGCAGGCTCATGCAGAAGGTAAGGAGGTATGGGATAGGGCGAAATGTGGCAGATTGGATTCAGAACTGGCTGACCCTTAGAAGACAAAGGGTAGCAGTGGACAGAAAATATTCAACATGGTGCTCAGTTACGAGTGGTGTATCACAAGGATCTGTTCTGGGTCCTCTTCTATTTGTGATTCTTGTAAATGATTTGGATGAAGGAGTGGAAGGGTGGATTAGCAAGCTCGCAGATATGAAGGTGGGTCACGTTGTGGACAGTGCGGAGGGCTGTTCTAGGTTACAAAGAGACATTGATAGAATGCAGAGCTGGACTCAGAAGTGGCAGATGGAGTTTAACCCTGAAAAATGTGAGGTGCTTCATTTTGGAAGGACAAACTTGAAAACAGACTACAGGGTTAACCAAAAGATTCTTGGCAGTGTGGAGGAGCAGAGGGATCTTGGGGTTCATGTTCACAGTTCCCTGAGAGCTGCCACCCAGGTGGATAGAGTTGTTAAGAAGGCGTATGGTGCGTTAGCTTTCATAAATAGAGGGACTGAGTTCAAGAGCTGTGAAGTTATGCTCCAGCTATACAAAAGCCTGGTTCGGCCACATCTGGAGTACTGTGTCCAGTTCTAGTTACATCATTACAGGAACGATGTGGAAGCATTAGAAAAGGTGCAGAGGAGATTTACCAGGATGTTGCCTGGAATGGAGGGATGGTCTTATGAGGAAAGGTTGAGAGAGCCAGGGCTTTTCTCTTTAGAATGACGAAGGATGAGAGGTGACTTAATAGAGGTGTACAAAATGATCAGAGGTATAGATAGAGTAGACAGCCAGAGACTTTTTCCTAGGGTGGAGGTAGCTTTTATGAGGGGACATAGTTTTAAAGTGAGAGGTGGTAGATATCGGGGAGACGTCAGAGGTAGGTTCTTTACTCAGAGTGGTAGGGGTGTGGAATGTATTGCCGGAGAGGGTAGTGGAGTCGGCCTCATTAGGGGCATTTAAACGGCTATTGGATAGGCATATGGATTATAGTATAAGGTAGCGATGGAGGTTAGATAGACCTTAGGTTTACGTTAAAAGTTCGGCACAACATTGTGCTGTACTGCTCTATGTTCTAATAGGCAACTTTGAGCGGAACCTGTGGTTTGGATAAATCAAGTGTTGGGGAAATAAAAGAAATCCAATGTTCTCACTTCTAGTTGTAACAAGAATTGGAAATAATAGAAGAAAGGTTTTAAAAACAGTATTTGGATTTCTTGCATTCCAGTCTTAAAGACTGACCCCTGTAACATACAAATTATATCCTTTAGTCTCAAAGGTCAAAAGAAAATTCTTTTAAAGTAACCTGAACTTGGGAATCCCAACTTTAAATGTATCTCAGCTGTGGTGATCCATGACCTGAAGCAGAGAACTGGTTAAAACATTATTGTACTGCAGAACATCACTATCTTGGCTTAAGATTCAACAAAAAAAATGCAGTGATAAGCACTGAAGCAAAGCTTTCAGATAGGTTCAGATTACCTGTAATCACTATGCAAACTGCAAAGCCAAATTCCAGTCACCTGGTATTTCTGAAAAAGGTTTCTTAATTCACTCTAGGAAGGTTAGAAGAAAAAAAATCCTGTTATATGAATATTTATGATCAACCACAAGACAGAAGTGACCATCTGCAATGTTCTCTTGTGAATGCTCAATATATGCAGATTCCTCCACAATCTTTTAATGTACACTTATTTTAGTTTACATGGATTAATATCTAAATTGAAACTGCACAGAAGAACGTGGCATGGATGTATTAAATTCCATTAACAAAATCATAAATTCTAGCTGTATATCTTTAAAGACGAAAGATATTAAACCGCAATTAAAATCATTAAAACATGCAGCACCTCTGTTACTGTTCCAGGTAACCCATCCATGTAAACGTAACATGTTTGAACAGTCTCCTCATCGATACGAGTAGCTGAGGAAAGAAAGAAAAAGCCTATTAAAACATTTCATAAATATACAGGACTGGCTTGCACTTCATAGGTCAGCAGCATTACAATAAGTGGGTGCTACCTGTGTCAATTTGAACTGAGCTCATCTGAGATGCTCAATAGGATACATAGCCAGATAACAAGCGTGGGGCTGGATGAACACAGCAGGTCAAGCAGCATCACAGGAGCAGGAAAACTTGACGTTTCGGACCTAGACCCTTCATCAGAAATGGGGGAGGGGAAGAGGGTTCTGAAATAAATAGGGAGAGAGGGGGAGGCAGATAGAGGAGAGGAGGCAGACAAGTCGAAGAGGCGGGGATGGAGCCAGTAAAGGTGAGTGTAGGTAGGGGGTTAGGGAGGAGATAGGTCAGTCCAGGGAGGACGGACAGGTCAAGGGGGCAGGATGATGTTAGTAGATAGGAGATGGGGGTGTGGCTTTTTGAGGTCAGGATACATAGCTACCCAGGTTCAAAAAGATTGAACATCAGACCAGCACCCTAGAAGACAACCAGCACCAAAGAAAATGTACTTCAGAAAGAGACAGCATTTTCAAGGCAGAAACTGTGGGGAGAAATGAAGGCCTTGAAATTTACAGCCCTATGAAAAACGAATGCAAGTGATCTGTTCTCTTTTAAATTCCCAGAATGGCTAGGAAATTTGGGGTAGATGACTGGAGAATAGTACTGCGGGAAGTGGAAGTGCTGCATTTAAAGCTAGACTGGTCTTAACTTAGCATCAGCATACAAGTTTTGAATGATAGGTTTAAAACTGAAGCAGGAACTTCATTGAGAATGATGTAGATTTAGTTCTGCCTGAGATTACTGATGCGCAGTGGCATCCCTCTGAATTCAAGCGTTTCCCAGTTTCTCTATTCAAAAAAAAATGTTGCTCCTTTTTTAATTTCACCTAGCAAAGTGGAAGGAACAGAAGGCAGGATTATTGCAAATACTAGAGATTTTAAAAATGTTCTAGATTTTGAAATAGTGGGAGGGGTTGGAAAGAGGTCTGTAAAGCTGCCAGTAAAACCACGTGGAAGCAAGTTGCACAGGCTGCAAGTGACAATGCCTGACTGCACATTAAACCTCATGCTATCCTGAAAGCTGCAAAGACCTCGCAACTTCAGTACCAACAGTAAACCACAACTAATGAATGCTTTTTCTATCAGCTGGAATAGACCATCTGACCCTTCAAATCTGCTAATTTTAAGATCACGGCTGATGTATTCTCTCAACTCTGGCCCTCACTAGACTAATACCTCTTAATCTGCTTAACACTTGAAAATCTATCAAGGTTTGTCTTGAATGTACTCTACATCTGAACATTTACAACTTTCTAGGGTAGGGAATTCTAGAGATTCCCAACCTTTACAGTGAATGAATACCTCATTATTTCCACCTGAAATGGTCAATCCCTTATTCAAAGATCACATGTTCCATACTGATCAAATCTGTCAAATCTTAAGAATTCTATGCATTCCAGTCATCTCATTCTTCTAAATTCCAGGAAATAAATATTTAGTCTACTTAATCTCCCCTCAAAAGGCAAACCACTCATCTGAGAGACCAGTCTCAACAATCTTTTGCCTCCCTTCCCTCAATCACAATACAAGTTCTTCCTTAAATAAGGATACCAAAATTGTGCCACATAGTACTTTAGGTGTACTCACCTGGAGAAGATGCAGCATAGCAGTAATATCACTAGAATAATAATCGAGGTCTAGGCTAATACTGAGGGGACATGGGTTTGAATTCCACCATGGGAGATAGTGAAATTCCCCTTCATTCATAAACCCATAATGACCATGGGTCATTAATTGTTTTAAAAACTTGACTTTCGCCCTTTAAGGAAGAAATTCTTCTATCTGTCATCATACTTTACCTACAGTTCCAGTCACAATCAAAACTATTCTTGGGTATGACCTGTTCAATTATCAAGACACACGAGAGATAATGGTACAAAAGTATGTTGCTAGATACTGTCCTGGAAATCCTCAACATTGAATCCAGAGCTCATGAAGTGTCAATGCATCAAGTCAAACAAGAGCAAGGAAAGCTCTTGCTGTCCACCACAAACCACACTCAGGTGATTACTCAGTACTTGTGCATATTGAACACAAGTTGGAAGAAGCACTGAGGGCAGATAAGACACAAAAGGTACTCTGGGTGGGAGGCTTCTATGTCCATCACAAGAAAGGTTCAGTAGCACCACTAGTGACCCAGCTGGACAGGTTCTAAAGGTCACAGTTCCTAGGTTGGGTCTTCAGCAGCAGGAGAGAGAAACAAGAAAGAAAAACTCACTTGAACTCATTCTGTTAAATTTAGCTTTGGTAGATCCATCTGTGTGACTTCAGACTCTTTAGAAAGTGACAACTGTATAGTCCTTCTGAACACAACATCCTATCCCCACAATGAAGATACCTTCCATTATGCATCAAATCATTCATGGGATTTGGGCATTACTGGCTTGGCTGGTATGTACTACCTATTCCTAGTTGCCTTTTAGAAAGCGATGGTGAGTTGCCTTCTGGAATTGCTGCAATACACAATGTCTTTTTAGGGAGACAATTCCAAAGTTTGACCCAGCCACACTGAAGGAGTGGCGACATATTTCAAAGTCAGAATGGGAAGTGGCTCAGAGAGGAACTTGCAGGTGGCCATGTTCCCAAATATCTATTGCCCTTGTCCTTCCAGATTATAGTGGTCGTGGGTTTGGAAGGTGCTGTCTGAGAAGCGTTGATGAATTTCTGCAGAGCATCATGCAGGCAGTACACACAGCTGCTACTTAGCATTAGTGGTGGACAGACTGAATGTGGTGCCAATCAAGTGTCTTGCTTTGTCCTGAACGGTTTCAAGCTTCACAAGTATTGTTGGAACTACACTCGTAAGGCAAGTGGAAAGCATACCATCACGCTCCTGACTTGTGCTTGTAGATGGTGTATAGGCTTTAGGGAGTCAGGAGTTGAGTTACTTGTTCCAACCTGCTAGTCCAGTTAAGTTTCTGGTTAATGTTAAATCTGGGGGAATATTTGGTGGTGGTGGGCTTGGGGGGGGGGGGGTTTGTGTGCGGGAAGCGGAAAACGGACAATTCTCTCTTGTTAAAGATTGCAATTGTCTGGTATTTGCAAGGCAGCAATGTTACTTGCCACTTATCAGTCCAAGCCTTGATACTGCCCAAGTCTTGCTGCACTTGGGCATGGACCCCATGTGAATTGGCTAACTGTGTGCTCGACACTTAGTGCTGTAAATATTACTAACCATTTTATGCAACACCTACACTTTTGCACACTGAAGCGACCACATAAAAGAGTACAGATGGCTGATCAAGGATAGCAATCCTGCTAGCAGAACATATTATGTTGTGTGCTTTGTTCTTCCCGCCGCCACCTGCTACAGCAGCCCCTCAGCATAGTGCTCCATGATACATTATGGTGATGCAGTCACATTAGGGACTATACAGAGACTTGAATACAAAGGTTTAACGCAGAGGTACTGATGCTTTTCAAAAATTGTACATTTAGCTTATGCATATACCAACAATGTGCCCTTGGCGTGTTTCAGTTTTCCATTCCCTCCGACAGTGACTAATGCATTTTTCAGTTCTGTAACTGCAGCGTTGCCCTTGGACATTTTGACAGATAACTCTGGAGGCAATTTTGTCTGGAGGGCACAGCTATGCTAAGAGAATACTTTGTACAAGCTTCTCAGCTCAACTGTTTACAAGTTGGAGAGTGGCAAACAGGATGGAAGTAGAAGGCCCTACCATCTTTTGAGTGTCTTGAGCAGAAACTTCTGCTTCTGTTTAGTGCTGCCTGGCACTGTCCTGTCTCCATGTGAAGCCTGGAATGAGTTCAATGTCCACTGCCTGAATAGACTTACTTCAGCACTGATGACCAACGGCATGAGGACCAATGCCATGATGACCAAGTGCAGATCTGGTCTCCTACCCAACCCACCTGAGTGAGCTGGACCTGGCTCTGAAGGGCGACTGCCATCCTGTCCATTGAGGCAGTTAGACAAACACACTTGATCCCCATAGCGCAGCTGCAGTCAGGCAGCTTCTGGAACATGGAGTTGATTGCACAAGTCAAATCTGGCTTGTTGCTTCTCTGCCTCCTTATGCATTTGCATCAAGTCCTTGTCTGCCAACTCCACAGGGTCTTCTTTTGCCTAGGGTTTAGGAGGAGCCTGATCTCCAGGGTTCAGCTCGCCAGCAACCTCTGGGTTTTCTCCCTCTTGCCAGCTACAGTGCCATCACAGTGAAATGCTCAGCAAGGGTTCTACCAAACAATCTAAAGCTGAGTTTTTCAGAAGTGTCAATATTTAAGCAGGTGAAAAAGGTGCTGGGAGCAGCTTTGCAGAAGCTTCCTTTGAAGCTTTGGTTCGGTTTTTCAACGTTAATAAAAGGTCCTTCTGGCAGGATGGGGCATCTCAATGCTGTGGCTATGCTAATGGGATTTGCTAGACAAGAAACATGTAGTGGTGGGGGGGGGGGGGGCCCCCCGCACGGCCACGAAAGATACAAAGAGTGACAACAGCTGGGTTAATGGGATAACTGCAGTGGAATGAAGAAAGCTACTTACTTAATTGTTAGGACATGGATGTGTTGGCATCCCTACAGGAGTGGTCCCTATCCTCTCCTGCAAAAGCCAGGTTCTCACCTTGTAGGCATCCTTTCTGCCCTGTAATGTGCTGCATTCTCCAGTAATGGGAAAAAAGGGAGGTGTTGACTGAGGTAAAAGTGGCTGATACAGGTGTTACCACTATTGGGAGTGGGATAAAGTTTGGTGAGGTTTCCTTGAGTGGGTCAGCAGGCTGCAAAGAGGGCATGCAATGTTCATTGAGTGGGACTTGGGGAGGGATGCAGTGAGAGGGGGAGTGGGGGGGGGGGGGGAAGATGCTGGGGGAGATGTTTCATGCAATACTTAGAGTGATGGCAGAAGAGTGTGGCACTTACCACTGCTTCTCCAGGATGTTGAGATTGCACTGACCTGGATGGTGACCTCAGATCAGGCCAGGAGGGTCAGCTGGTGTGGCTTCCTCTGCTGGTCCTGAGGGAGGAGGGCAGCCTCCTCTACATCAACCTGCCCACAAAGGCCTCCAGCTGACAACTAAGCCTCCTTACCCTTCTCCAACACCTTGGCCTTTTCAGTCTGTCACTGAGCAGGAAATCTTCAGAATGCCGGTGTTCACCCCCATGCACAATCGCTTCTTAAAGACGGTGTGGGTGCAGGATGCCTCTTTTGGGGGGTTTTCGGCATGTAGCACTTTTCTCCAGGAACAGCGGGGGTAGACTGGGGCTAGAATTGGGCAACAGGGGCACCATATTGGCGGGGTGTATAGTTAATGTGACAAGTTTGGTAACTCTGGTGAGAAAACAAGGTGAGACATCATGGCAAAAACTTCTCCACGATGCCCGAAAAAAATTGACATTTAGCCAAAAAAAATCTTTAAGTGTCAGCCCAAGTCATTGAATGTCATTACCATCATCTCGTACTCCACTATCAATATTGTGGGGCAGGGGGAGTGGGGTGGGGTGGGGTGAGAGGGTTACCATTGACTGGAATCTGAACTGGACTAGTCATACAAATACTGTGGCTAAAGGAGCAGGTCAGACCTTAGAAGTGACTTTCACTGTCTGTCCACCACTTGCGGGGCCCAAGGCAGGAGACATGGGTTTGTATCCCACCACTGAAGTGAATACTAAGATAGCCTAATGGCAACAAATGTAACTGATATCGATTGTTGGTCCATTACAGGTCTTCAAGTTAAGACAATCTGCCATTCTTACCTGGTCTAGCCTATGTGTGACTCCAGACCCATGTCAATGTGGGTGAATCTTCTGTCCTCTGATCAATGAGGAAGGGACAATAAATGCAGGCCTAGCAAGTGGCACCCACATCCCATGAAATAATTTAAAAAAGCTATGCTGAGGCAAAATAAATATCCAAAAATGCTCTAATTCATGAAAGTCCATTTAATACACTTAAATACTGAGTGCTTATAAAAGTAAACATTTATAACCAACTTCACAGGCATAACTAATCATTTAATAATATTTTGAATCTATCAAGTTATAAGTTTACAGTTCCTCACTTGATTATGACAAGTTGTGGAAGCAGTCAAGCAGTAGTAATGTTGATAAAAAAGCAAAGATTACATCGGCAAGCATACTGAAACTGTGAGCTCAGATTCTTTTTAGAAGACAGGCTATCCGAACAACATGATAGTTTCACAGACCTGAACTGTTCCTTACAAGCATTTATTTCTCCTCAAAAAATTCATAACCTTCACATTCCAGGACAAGGTCCTGTCTCAACAGAAAATGGAGTCTCTTTGAGCACAGCACCAAGACAATAGGCCTTGCTCAGTTCTCTTTTGCCCCACAAGTCATGTCCTACCCATTCCCAAGCCAACAAAAATAGGATCTGTTGGAAATAGGAAATCTGTTGCAAATCCACTTCTAGATCCAATTTTGGATCAGGCACTTGCCTAATAAACTTTGTGATGTATAAGGACATGCAGATTCTTCTAATATTTTTTCCAGTCTCTCAAAATACAAAAATCAATCCACAATTTTATTTCTGTTCCCAAAGTGGGAGGTGGGGATGACAGATATTAACTCCAAGGATAGATATCTTAAAAATGTAGTAACAAAGTGTGGAGCTGGAGGAACATGGGAGGCCAGGCAGCATCAGAGGAACAGGAAAACTGATGTTTCGGGTTGGGAGCCTTCTTCATAAATGGGGAGGGAGAGGGGAGCTCAGAAATAAATAGAGAGGAGGGATGGGGCTGGGAAAGGTAGGTGGGATGGTGATAGGTGAGTGCATGTAGGCAGTGGTTGGGATTGGTCGGTGAGGTGGGAGTGTCGGATAGGTGGGAGAGAAGATAGGGCGGCACTGTGGCTCAGTGGTTAGCACTGCTGCCTCACAGCGCCAGGGACCTGTGTTCGATTTCACCCTCGGGCGACTGTGCAAACTCCACATAGACATTCTCCCAGTGTCTATGTGGGTTTTCTTGGAGTGCTCCGGTTTCCTCCCACAGTCCCTTTGGATTGGCCATGCTAAATTGCCTATAGTGTGCAGGGTTGTGTAGATTAGGTGGATTATAGGGGATGGTCTGGGTGGGATGCTCTGAGTGTCGGTGTGGACTTGTTGGGTCGAAGGGCCTGTTGCCACACTGTAGGGATTCTAAGATCTATGAAGATGGACAGGTTGTGTCAGGTCAAGGAGGCAGGGATGAGAGGGAGGGACAGTTGGTTATGGGATGAGGAGATTTTGAAACTGATAAAATCCATGTTTAGGCCATTGGGCTGCAGGCTCTCAAGGCTAAATACCAGGTGCAGCTCCTCCAGTTTGCGGGTGGTGTCATTGTGGCACTGGAGGAGGCTCAGTATGGATATGTCACCCAGGGATTGGGAGGGGGAGTCAAAATGTTTCGCGACTGGAGGATGTTATTGTTTGTCACGTACATAGTGCAGATGTTCTACAAAACAGTCTCCTAGTCTCTGTTTGGTCTCATCAATATAGAGGAGGCCACATCGGGTGCAGCGGATGCAGTAGACCAAGTTGATGGATGTGCAGGTGAACCCATGTCTGATGTTGAAGGTTTGTTTTTTGCGTTGAATGGAGGTGGGTCCCCGTGGTGGGGGCGAGGGGAGTGCAGGGGCAGGTGTAGCACTTGCTGCAGTTGCAGGGAAGAGTGTCAGGAATGGTGGGGTTAGTCGGGAGTGTGGAGCAGATGAGGGAGTCGCAGAGAGTGCGGTCTCTATGAAAGGCAGATAGGGGTGGGGAGGGAAATACACCTTTGGTTGTGGGGTCAGATTGTAGGTGGTCGAAGTGGCTGCGAATGATACAATGGATGCGGAGGTTGCTGGGGTGATATGTAAGGATAAGGGGGATTCTGTCTTTATTTTTGTTTTTGTTGGGGGATGTGATGTGAGGGCAGAGGGGTGGGAGATGCAAGTGATGCGTTTGAGGGCATTTTTAATTACCGGAGGTGGAATGTTAAGGTCTTTAAAATAGGAGGACATCTGGGATATACGGGAGTGTAACGCCCCATCTTGGGAATAGATGTGGCGGAGGAATTGGGAGTCGGGGATTGCATTCTTGCAGGAAGGTGGGTGAGAGGAGGTATAGTTTAGGTAGCTGTGGGAGTCAGTGGATTTGAAATAAATGTCGGTTACAAGGCAGTCATCAGAGAGGTCCATAAAGGAGAGGGAGGTATCGGAGATGGTCCAGGTGAATTTCAGGTTAGAGTGAAAGGTGTTTGTAAAGTTGATGAACTGTCTAAGCTACTCGTGGGAGCACAAGGCAGCACCGATACAGTCAATGTAGCAGAGAAAGAGGTGGGGCATAGTGCCAGTGTAGCAGCAGAAGAGGAACTGTTCCACGTATCCTGTGAAGGGGCAGGCATAGCTTGGGCACATACTGGTGTCCATGGCCAGTAATTGCTCTAATTCCTTAGTCAGTAGGAAGTGGCAGGAGTTGAAGGAGAAGTTGTTAAGGGTAAGGACGTGTTCAGTCAAGCCGATGAGGGCGTCGGTGGAGGGAGACTGGTTGGGCCTGCGGGAGAGGAAGAAACAGAAGGCTTTAATGCCATCTGCTTGAGGGATACAAGCGTACAGGGACTGGACATCCATGGTAAAGATGAGGCACTGGGGGCCAGGGAACCAGAAGTCCTGGAGGTGGTGGAGGGTATAGGCAGTGTTCCGGGCGTAGCTGGGGAGTTCCTGGACCAGGGTGATAAAACAGAGTCAAGGTAAGCGGAGATGAGTTCAGTGGGGCAGGAGCATGCAGAGACAATGTGTCAGCTGGGGTAGTTAGGTTTGTGGATTTTGGGAAGGAGATAAAACTGGGTGGTGCGGGCTTGGGGAATGGTGAGGTTGGAGGCTGGGAGGTCACCTAAGGCGATGAGGTTATGAACCTCCAACCTCCATATCCAAAGTATCATTCTCTGCTACTTCCGCCACCTACAATCTGACCCCACAGCCAAAGATATACTTCCCTTCCCACCTCTTTCTGCGACTCTCTTGTCGGCTCCACACTCCCCATTAACCCCACCATCCCCAACACATTTCCCGGCAACTGCAGCAAGTGCTACTCCTGCCCCTACACCTCCACCCTCCTCACCTCCATTCAAGGCAAAAAAACAATCCTTCGACATCAGACATGGGTTCACCTGCACATCCGTCAACTTGGTCCACTGCACCCGATGTGGTCTCTTCTACATTGGTGAGACCAAGCAGAGACTGTTTTGTAGAACATCTGCGTTCTGTACGCGACAAACACCACCACCTTCTGGTTGCAAAACATTTTTACTCCCACTCCTCGGGTGACATGTTCATCCTGGGTCTCCTCCAGTGTCACAATGACGCCACCCGCAAACTGGAGGAGCAGCACCTCATATTTTGCCTCAGGAGTCTACAGCCCAATGGCCTAAACCTGAACTTTACCAGTTTCAAAATCTCTCCTCCCCCCATGTCATCCCGTGACCAACCCTCCCTCTGATCCCCCCTTCCTTGACCTGACACAACCTGTCCATCCTCTCTCCCACCTATCCGCCACTCCCACCTCACTGACCAATCCCAACCACTGCCTACCTGCACTCACCTATCACCATCCCACCTACCTTCCCCAGCCCCACCCCTCCTCTCTCTACTTACTTCTGGAGCTCCCCTCCCCCTCCCCATTTCTGAAGAAGGGTCCTGACCCAAAAGGTCAACTTTCCTGTTCCTCTGATGCTGCCTGGCCTGCTGTGCTCCTCCAGCTCCACACTGCATTAATTCTGACTGCAGCATGTGCAGTTCTCACTATCTCAGTATCTTAAAAACGTTCTTGGTTTTTCCAAACAAACCTTCTACATGGTGGCTCAGTGGTTAGCACTGCTGCCTTATGGTACCATGGACCAGAGTTCAATTCCACCATTAGGCAACTGTCTGTGTGGATTTTGCACATTCCCCCTGTGTCTGTGTGGGCTTCCTCTGGGTGCTTTGGTCTCCTCTCACAGTCCAAAGGGTAGGTGGATTGGCCAGGCTAAATTGCCCTTAGTTTCCATGGATGTTTAGGTTAGGGGGGTTAGACATGGGAAATGCAGGGGTGGGGGAATGGGTCTGGGAGGGATGCTCTTTGGAGGGGGAAGTGTGGACTTGTTGGGCCGAATGGCCTGTTTCCACGCCGTAGGGTATCTATGATCTGTGAAGGTCAACTTCCTTGATTATTGGCTGGCAACAAGGAGTTACCTGAATTCAGCATAGTCCACACCATGGTATGCAATAATATTGACTATCAAACCTACATATTACAGTTGCTTTTTTTTTTTACAACATCTGCCCATGCTTAAGACTGACATTAGGAAACAAAACAAAAAATACCACATCATATTAGATAATGCATGGGGAAAGGAAAAAGAGACGATTAAAGCTGAAAGAGAGTGGAACAAAAAAAGAACTGAGAGGCAAGCAGAATAAACAGCTACATACTATGAAAGCATCTTTCAGTTGTACAGCATTAATACAGTAACAAGGCTATTAGATATCAGAGTCCAACTAACTTAGGAAAGCCTGATTACTATTGGAGGTTAAAAACACCCAACTGAACAATATTTGAGCTCACGCCAAAATTCAAATATTCTCATCACACTTTATTCAAGATTCAAGCCATTTCAGAATCACGTTCAACTCTTTCCGGTCAACTATTTCAGCTTTATACATTCTTTAATCAAATAATCAGGGTGTGTGTCCTACTAAGAACCTGGACTAATACCAGCAAAAAAAATCGACTCTATTAGTTGAAGGAGAGATGGGGACCAGGTCATGAAAGGTAGCTATAAATTCTCAGCAAACAATAATGAATAGCTGACAGGCTAATTCTACAGGCTATTTTCTATATAAACTCTAACTGGGTACTTTTAGTCATGACTTTTTCCTCTTACATGCATCATTACTTGTCCTATCGTCTTCAGTTGTCCTGGTTCCACCTTTGTTAGCTATCATTTGCATGACGCTGAAGCCACTAGAAGCAGTGAAATTCTCTTCTGCATCAAACCAATCATCAGTCACTTCAGGATCCTTTGCTACAAATACAAAATGAACAGCAACATTTTTCCGAGGCTAAACACATAAGAGCATAAATTCTAAATTACCAAACAAGTAAGATGCTCATTATTGTAGAGAAGAAATGATTCTGAGTGGATTGGTACAAGGGGAACAAATTACTTCTGGAATCTGTACTGAAAACAAAATATGCCGGAGATCACAGTGGGTTAGGGAGTATCAGTGGAAAGAGAGAGAGAGAGCAAGCTAACGTTGAGTCTAGATAAGTCTTCATCAGAGCTCTGATGGAGGGACTTTTGCACCAATAGTAAGGAGCACAGTCAGTGTGCAGGACACCAGTGGAATGAGACAAAGTATGAGTGAGTGAAATGGGAAATTTGGCTTGAAGTAGGAATTCAGAGCAAAGGGCAATAGAAATGTTTTAACTAAGGTTGACTGCAAGAAGTAAACTCTCTAAAGCAGTGAATGAGACAGGATAAGAGGCTTAGGTTGAAACCAGCAGCAGAGAGGTCACAAACCACAGCAGGATGCAGGTGCAGAAGAAGCTGATTGATGACGAGGACTAGGGAATATTTCTAGTCATTAAAGTAAAAGGGCTTCAGTTTGTGCTTGGTCTCCAGTGTGTTTCTTCTCTTTCTTAAAAAGTAGTGGTTAAGCACAAGATTGATACTGTTTTTTGTTTCCAACAAAGTAAAACTACAGGAAAATTCAAGGAGCAGGGAATCTCAGAGTAATAAATTAAATACAACAGTAGGAGGGCTGATGTTGTGCTGGATGAACACCAAGGTGATCCTAAATGAACACATCTGCAGTAAATATTTTCAGCTAGAGGAACTTCAAATTCAAGTTGAACAGCTGGATTCCAAGTTGCAGATATTGTGTAACATCAGGGACAGGAATTACCTAAGTCTTCTTCTCCAGGCAGCAGTTGCTCCCCTTGGACAAAGTAATTCAAATTTGCTTCATGATCAGGGATAGGAAGCGGTGATTGCAGGTGAAACCAAATATGGGAACCCAGAGGTTGCATGTGATGAGGTCCTGTCTCTGCAATTATCCAATAGCTATGAAATTCTTGCATGTTGTACGGACGAAGTGGGGGCTGAGGGGAAGATGAGGAAACTGACCACGGTACCATGGCACAAGAACACATTCATGTGGGGGGATGAATTAGGAAAAAATAGTGGTAGGTCACAGCATCATAAAGGAGAGAGATACTGTTCTCTGTAGCCATGAACGTCCTGAAACATGTGTTGCCTACCCATTTCCAGGAGTAAGGACATCTCAGGGCTGGAGAAAAACTTGGAAGCAGATCCAGTTATTGTACAACAATTGTTGTGCCAATAATACTGATAAGACTGGAAAGGAGATTCTGTTGAACTATTCATGACCCTAGATAGACCACAACTGGACTACTGTGAATAGTTTTGTTTCCATTATCGAAGGAAAAGAATTCGGATCCTGAAGGCAATCCAGTTAGGATTTACCAGTTGACCCAGGAATAGAAAGATTGTCTTATGAAGGGAAATTGAGTAGTTTGAATCTGCACTCGTTAGAGTTTAGAAAAATGAAAGGTGACCTTATTGTTGATCTTCTGGGGTTAGATGCAAAGAGATTGCTGCTTCTTGACTGTCAAGGTGAAGACAGTATAATTTCAAAATTCTGGGACAAGCAGTTAGGACAGGGACGAGGGGGAATTTCTTCTCTCAGAAGTTGTCAACTTATGGAATTCTTTATCACAGAGAGAATGAAGCTAGTAATACACAGCTTTTGGCATAAAGGTTTGACAAAATTCAGATGTTGGCAAGAATAACAGAGCGGAAAGTTACCGGAAAATGTTAAGAGTTTATAATAAAGGATGAAATAACAGAATATTTGTAAATACATTATGAGCTAGTTGAACTAGCATGCCTTCATTGAGGGGAAATCATGCCTAACACATTTATTAATTTTCTAACAAGCAGCACAGATAAAGGGGAAACAGTTGGTGTAATATATTTGGATATTCAAAAGGTGTTTGATAATGTATGACATATTAGGCTCCATGATAAGCACCTGCAATCGACGTAGTATATTAACACAGATAGAGGAAAAGCTTTATAAAAAAATTCGCTCAAGAGATGGCATCACAGCCTGAACCAGCAATTTTTGCCCATCCCAAGTTTCCCTCGAGAATGTGGTGGGGTGCTGCCGTGCTTTGGCTACATGTACACCCACAATGCTGTTAGGAAGGGACTGCTAGGATTTTCATCCAGCAACACTGAAGGAACAGTACTATATTTCGAAGTCTGGATGGTGAATGTCTTGTTGAAGATTTTGCAAGTGACCGTGTTCCCATGTATCTGCTACCCTTGACCTTCTTAATGGGAGTGGTCACGGGTTTGGAAGGTGCTGTCTGAGGAGTCTCAAGTACACACTGCCTCTACTGAGCACTGGTGGAATGAATGTTCATGTATGGGGAACCAAATCGCTGCTTTGTCTTGGAAGGTGTCAAGTTTCTTCAAGTGTTGTTAGAGCTGCACTCATCCAGGTAAGAGGAGTGTTTTATCACATCCCTGACTTGTGCCTTGTTGATGGTGAACAGGTTTTAGGAAGTCAGAAAGTGAGTTACTTGCTGCAAGATTCCTAACCTCTGACCTACTCTTGTAGCCAGTTCAATTACAACCAGGATGTAGATAATGGTAGATTCTGAGATGGTGATAACACTGAATACCAGTGGGTCATTATTAGATTCTATCTTGTTGGAGATGGTCATTTCCTGACAAAAATGTGGTGTGAATAGGACTTTGTTACTTGTCGGTCCAAGCCTGGATATAGTCCAGGTTTTGATGCATTTCAACATGGACTCCTTTGGTTTCTGAGGGGTAGTGAATGGTACTGAATATTGTGCTGTTATCAGTGAACATCCCCACTTTGAACTCAGAATTAAGGGAAGATCATTGAAACAGTTAAAGATGATTAGGCCAAGAACACTACCCTGAAGAATGCCTGCAGAAATGTCCTGGAGCTAAGATGAACCATTTCAACCATCTTCCTTTGCACAGGCATGACTCCAACCAGTGAACTGACTGAAGACTGGCATTTAATATGCTGATGGTCTCTTGAGGAGAGAAAGATTCAGACACTCTAGCTGAAGAACATCAAGTTTATCATTTGCACTGATGTTTTGGGTTCCACCATTATTGAGGATGGGGATATTGGTGGAACTTACTCCTCCAGTGAGTTGTTTAAGTGTCCACCACCATTCTTTACAAGACGTGGCAGGTCTGCAGAGCTTAGATTGATCTGTTGGTTTGGAGTCACTTAGGTCTGTCCATCACTTTTTGCTTATGCTATTTAGTATACAATTAGTCCCACTGTGTTGCTTCATCAGGTTGTTCCATCTCTTTTAGATATGCCTGGTGCTGCTCCAGGAATGCCTTGTGCATTCTCCATTGAACGAGGGTTGATCTGCTGGGTTGATGGTAGGATTGGGGAATATGCTGGGTCATAAAGTTGCAGATTATGTTGGACTACGACTGAGTTGCTACTGACAACCAACAGCATCTCGTGCGTACTCAAATCTTGAGTTGTTAGATCTGTATGAAGTCTATCCCATTTAGTATGATGATCATGCTACACAACAGGATGGCGGGTATTCTCAATGTGAACATCAGATTTTGTATCCACAAGGACTACGCAATGGCCACGTTTACAGATATTAATGGACAAATGCATCTGCAGCAGGAAGAGTGGTGAGAATGGAGGTTAAGTACGTTTTTCCTTGTCGAGGCTAATTAATTGAAGACAGACAGTTGAGATAAGGTGGGTTTTTTTCCCCCAGAATGGCAACCTGCAACTAGTGGTGTGCCCCAGGGACCAGTTCCAGGGTCACAATTGTTTACAGTATATATTTATAACTTCAATGAAGAAAAAGAATGTACTATGGCCAGGTTTGCAGATGACAAAATAATAGGTGGAAAGGCAAGAGAAAGGATAACAAAGTCTGCAGGCGGACACAGACAAGTTAAGTTAGTGTGTAAAATCTTGGCGGATGGAACATTATGTGAGAGAATGAGAGGCTATGGACTTTGGTAGGAAGAACAAAGGAGCTGAAAATTATTTAAATACAGAAAGACTGTACAAAGCTGCAGCACAGAGGGATTTATCCATACTTTTACAAAAAACACAAACAGCAAGCATCCAAGTTCAGAAATTAATAGGTAAAGCAAATTGAATTTTGGCCTTTATTTCAAAGTGTATAGAGTATAAAAGTCAGGAAACTTTGCTAAAACAATACAAGGTAAGTATTCAGACTGCAGCTGGAATACATGAACAGTTCAGGTCTCCTTATCTAAGCAAAGATATTCTGGCATTTGAGGCAGTCCAGAAAAGGATCACTAGCTCAATTCCAGTTGTGGAGGAACTGTCTTATGAGAAGAGAGATTGAGTATGGTGGGCTTGTACTCATTAGAGTTTAGAAAAATGAGAAATGACCTTATTGAAACATTAGATGCTGAGGTTGTGAGGACATAATCTCAGAATAGGTGATTGCCCATTTAAGAAAGAGATAAGGCATTTCTTCCCTTAGAGGGCTGTGAATCTGTGGAATTCTTTACTATAGAGGGCTGTCAGGGGTAGGTCATTAAGCACATTAAAAAAGCTGAGATATAAAGATTCTAATCAGTAAGGAAATCAAGGATTATGGGAATAAAGCAGGAAATTAGAGTCGTGGATTAGCAGGTCAGATATGATGTATCTTAATGGCAGAGCAGACTCGACAGGTCAAATGGCCTACTGCTCTTACATCCTAATCTGCTGATAGGGCGGACAAAGGAGAGATTTAATCATGAGAGGGTTGGTGATGCAAAGCCAAAGTCAGTGTAGAATCCGGCTGTTAACTGAAGGCTGCAAAAAAGCTTTTAGTACAATAAGTTTGTCATCTGTCAGACTATTCACCATGGAGTTTCAGAAATAATTCAATCATAAAATCAAAGCTATAGTCTATGAAACAACTGACATTACAAAGGATGTATCAGAGATAAAAGGTACTGCAGATGCTGGAGAATCCGAGATAACAAGCATGGGGCTGGATGAACACAGCAGGTCAAGCAGCATCATAGGAGCAGGAAAACTTGACGTTTCGGGCCTAAACCCTGAAGTGTTCATTCAGCCCCATGCTTGTTATCTCTGACATTATAAAGGATCCTAAATTATAACCCTAGAAGTGTTAGCATGAGTATAAGCATCCTCTACCAGTAACAGAAATCATTATCCACAAATCTAATGACTTGGGAACAAAGAATGGAACATGAAGATGACCTTTTCCAAGTTACATGAGAAACATACTGATATGCAACCATAACACTGATAAATACAGAGTCTACATTGCTGGAGGACATCCATGTGGCAGCAAAAGGACTCCACACTGGCAGGTCTGATTGACTGAGGTTGGCAAGAACTTGGGCAACTGATGCCAAATAGATGCCTTGAACACCATTCAGCCAGAGTTAGTTTTCCATGCCACCAATTAATTGGTGCAGCTGAGAAAAGGGTCACTTAACTTTACAAGTTGAGGAGGTTTGACAAGAGTGAAGCAAATTCAGATATTGAGGCACATGCTTATTGCGATGCAGCTGGAAATGGAGATCCAAGTGAAACAAATAACCCCACTGTGAAAAGGGGGTTTGCCGAGTAAACAGTCCAGATGCCAAAGTCTGGATTAAAAGTGTGAAGAGGTTAATCTGATCTTTGTGAGGGTGGGGCTGCATAAGTTTTGAATGTTGTTAATCACATGCAGTCTTTAGCTATTTGTTGAATGTGCTATTCAAAGCTGTTAACCTACCAGTTATCAAAATTAGTTACAAAATAGTCTCACCAATCTATATTCTCACTTCAGTCACTGCTAAAGTAGATAGCCAGGTGCAACTTTGAAGATATACGAATAGCCAGTGTAACCTTTTGTACAGGTGTTAAGTAACTGTTCATTGATGATTTGCTACTCAAACTAACAATGTTAGTCAGCTGCACGTTTGCTTAAGATACATGTACTCAACTTGAAGTTGCAATTCGTAACTGACAAATAAGGCTTCATGCATGATTTGTGGTCTGGTTCCTTCCTTGACGATTCACTTACTCAGAAGCTTAAGGGTAACCTGACCAAGGGTTAGCAAATCAAATTAATTTAAATGTAACATAGGTCAGGAGAAAAATAAGCTAATCATTCACCCTGCCTTCTGGTGACAGAAAAAAAAAATACTAAGATAGCTCATTCATGAGGAGTCAAAGAGAAAAGACTTGCCAGGGTACCAAAACCCAGCTTTCCTATTTGCTTTGCTCTTGGTACACATAGAAGATTTACATTTGGTTAGAGAATACAAGCAAGGAATCTTTCACTGACAGAGAAGAGAGGGGTTGGAGAACAGTATGGACTACCAGGGGCATCAACACGACGGGCCAGTTCACTGAATGGGCTGTTGAATGACAAATGCAATTTACTGTCAATAAATGAGATAATACACGGAGGAAAAACAGTATAGTGACCTATGAAAGGAAATCAACTAAAAATTATAACTGAAAGGTTAGGAGTTAGGAAAAATTATTTTGTGTGGAGCTGTCAAAGCTTTACTAGATGGACTTATTTTTAAACTGGTTCATGGGATGCAGGTAATACAGACTAGGTCAGAATATATGGCCTATCCTAAACTGACTTGAAAGATGTGGCGAAGAACTGCTTGCTTGAATGCTGCTGCCCTTCGGGTGTAAGGACACTCACAGAACAGTAAGAAAGGAAGCTCCAGAATTTTGACCCCATGACAGTGAATGAATAGTGATTTAGTTTGAAATTTATAAAATTCCCCCAACTAGATAAGCTAAGGATTTCCAATTTTTTTATTTTAATGATTGACCTAACTGGATAAATCATGACAAGCCTTGGTCAGTTGCTGGTACGTACAGTGGAGTCAGGGGACCATGGCTTCGTGACTCACTCCAGGAGCTGAGCAGATAATCTGAGCTAACAATTTAATGTGGTTCTACAAAACTAGAAATCCTTAGCAGTTTTACCTAGGGGAAAAAGAATAAATTATGATATAGAGTCAATTGCTTCAGCTGATATAAAATTTGACGGGAATCTGTTTCAGAGTAAGACAACGATGAGAGGGAAAAGAAACTAGAGTCAACAGAAAGTTGAAGGTCAAAGAGACTAGCTTATCCATGGTCTAGGTGGATATTAAAAATTCTGCACCAAAATTGAGGGCTGCTTTTATCACTAATGCGAACCAACTAAGGTAATTTATAAGATTATCATTAGTTGAATCCAGGCAGCACAACTGCTATTATAACAATGGGAATTAAACACAACTGTATGAAACATTTTATGACTGGAAGATGTAAAAACAACAAGATCATTCAACACCTCAAGTTAGCATTATCACTAAATTTATATCAAATTACCCAGTTCCAATTTTCAGCCCAAGTGTCTAATTTTGATAGTCACAATAGGCTGCGTAGTTATACCATTGAAGGTAGACATTGTAAGGTAGAGTGGCAACTGCTAAAAGTTACATGAAAATCTGCATGTCAGGAATTTCTATTCTGCTGCAGCACATCCAAACAAACCTACAATTTCTAAACATAAAACAATGCAAGTTGTGTACAAATGTCATCAGTTGATGGAACAATGACATAATTGCATCCATTTTCTATTTCCCCTCATCTCCTCTCTTGATGACATTAACTCCATTCTGTAACATACTCACCTATTTATCTATTAGTCCTCCTCACAGGTGACAAACTAAGCCTTTTGTCAAGAATTTCAGCAGTACTTAGTGCTAAAAACTGTAGAATTCTAGTCATCAAGTAACATGGTACAGAATTTCCTTCAAAAGAGATATGCAGTTCACAGGAGGAACAGGTTTGATCGAAAATGTTCTCATGTTTTATCTTCTAGATTTCATGTACTTTCATACATGTCAAAGATATTTATTACTTACCTTGTTTTACAATACTTTCACAATCAGTTTCTGCTTTAACTCTACGCCCAACATGCTTATAATGATTGGTTTGCAGCTGTAACAAAACAAGAGCATTTTTTAAAAAAAAAACTTTTGAATTTTGTGCCATGTTTTCAAATATGTAGCACCAATGGAAAAAAAGTGTCCACTTCTTTATACTGGGTACAGATTTTTCAAACAAGTCGGAGAGACATCCAATTACTCTATTTTTCCACTACATTGATGTTGCCAGACCTGCTGAGAGTTTCTCCAACAATTTGTTTTTATTTCAGATTTCCAGTGTCTACAGTATTTTACTTTTATTTTAATTGCAGCTGGTTGTATTTTTTTGCAAGTTGGACATTACAATCCAAAAGTAGTAAAGGACTACATTTTAAGTTAATGATCTAAGCCAGTGTCAGAGATGGAGGAGGAAACAGACAGTATGTAATTAGAAGCATACTTCAGGATAAAACTAGACTCAAGATTACAAATGGTCTGGTTCAACCTCAGAAAATGACCACGGCCAGCTGTGCAGCCAATAGTTGGTAACATGATTTGTAGTAGGGAGCAAAGATGATGGCTTCCATATTATCAATGTTAAATTGGTGAAAATTTCTACTCTTAGAGCTTCTTCTCATGTATTCATTCATGCTTCCAGCAAGATAAGCACTTATGATCCCTGCCTAATTTCTCTCAAGATGGCCTTTGTGAACTGATGCCTTAAGCCACTGCTTTTTTTTTTGTGGTGAAGGTGCCATGTCAGGATCACAATCTTTCTTGCACTTGATGCCATCAACCATTTTTTTGAAACCATGAGAAGTGAATCAAATTGGCTGAAGACACAACCACCAACATCTCCAGTCTCTCAATTTAAAGACGGCCACATTGCAGACTAGGAGGCACTGCAACCACAGCCCTCAAAATTGATTACAAAATCCTTCATTCTCCCCAATTTTAAACACCAATTATTCAAACAGCCTCCAAACTACAATATATTGACAACATAACTATAAATATAAGCACAAGCAAACAGAAAGTAAGTTAGCAAGTGGATGCCTGGCCTTCTAAATATTTCTAAAAGGAGGGCTCCTGTGCTGCTGAATGATTGTCTAGGCGGGAAAATTCAGCACAGGTGTTGACGGAACATGTACAAGCAAAGTTCCTGAAAACTAGCACCATGATAGTACTTGATACGTTAGTTTCTTTGCCACTTGCACTGTACGCACATATTTCCAGCATGAATTTTAAAGACATCTATCAGATTCACACTTCAATCCTGTCTTTTCTGCATAGACAGTATCAGCCTGTCCTACCTTTCCTGATAGGTATACCTCACTTAAAATATAAAACACTAGTAATCTTGTTTCTATCTTCTGATTTGCCTCTGTATGCTCTCTATAATTCAGTGACCAGAACTGCTCACTGTACTCCATTGTAGATTAACTGGTGTTTAATACAAGTTTTAGAAAACTTTGCATCTTTTATATTTTACCCAGCTAGAAATTAACCTCAAATGACTTTTTTTAAAGAAAAAACAAAGGCTTCTTACCCTGAACTCTATTTTTAATGATCTGTGTATTATAATTCAGAGCCTTTTGTTCCTACACCCCATTTGGACAGATTTTCCAAGGAATACATAGTCTCATTCATCAAACAAAAATCTAATGTCTAACACCTATGTATACTAAAATGTGTACTCATTTGACAATGCGTACCTATTCTCCAAGCTTACTGTGTTTCCAGACATGTTACAAATTTCCTCTATTAACTGTAACACTCCAATTTGGTATCGCCCACAAAATTGTACGTCCAATTGCACATCATTTACGCAAACAATCAATAGTAGTCTCAGAACGGATCCTTTTATGAACAACAATTCTCATCATTTGTCAATCTGAATGACTACTTTTACAGAGTCATAGAGTTATACATAACAGAAACAGACCCTTTGGCCCATCTCATCCATTCGACCAGATATCCTAAACTAATCTAGTCCCATTTACCACCATATGACCCAGATCCCTCTAAATCCTTTCAATTCATACACCCACCCGATGCATTTTAAATGTTGAAATTGTACCAGCCTCCACCAGCTCACTCCATATACACACCACTTTCTGTGCAAAAATCTTTCCCCTCTCCTCTTAAGTCTATGCCCTCTAGTTTTGAACTCCCCCACCCCAGGGAAAACATCATGGTTATTCACCCTACTCATGCCCCTCATGATTTTATAAATGTCTATAAACGTCACCCTTCAGCCTCTGACGCGCCAAGGAAGATAGCCCCAGCCTTTTTGGCCTCTTCCTATAGCTCAAATCCTCCAATCCTGGCAACACCCTGGTAAATCTTTTCTGAACCCTTTTACGTTTCACAACATCCTTCTCATAGCAGGGAAACCAGACGTGCATGCAATATTCCAAAAGTGGCCTCACCAATGTCCTGTATAGCCAACTCCTACACTCACAACACAGACCAATAAGGGCCAGCATATCAAACACCTTCTCATTATCCTGTCTACCTGGGGCTCAACTTTCAAGGAACTATGAATTTGCACTCTAAAATCTCTGTTCAGCAAAACTCCCAAAACTTACCATCAAGCACGTAAGTCCTGCCCTAATTGGTCTTTCCGAAATGCAGCACCTCACATTTATCTAAATTAAACTCCATCTCCTACTCCTTGGCCCACTGGCCCATCTGATCAAAGTCCTATTGTACTCTGAGTCAACTTTCTTCACTGTCCCCATCACCTTCAATTTTGGAGTCATCAGCAAACTTACTAACCACACCTCCTATATTCATATCCAAATTATTTACATAAATGACAAAAAGCAGTGGACCCAGCATTGACTCTTGTGGCACAGCGCTGGTCACAGGCCTCCAGTCTGAAAAGCAGCTCTCCACCACTAACCCTCTGTCTTCTACTCATGAGCCAGTTCTGTATCCAAATGGCTAGTTAAACCCAACACGCTTATCAGTTCTGGAGTTAACTTGCTAGTCATTGTGCTACTTATCTTGATTCCACATTTTCCAAAAGCAGTCACGGTCAACCATGCAAGACCTTATCAAAGGCTTCTGGAAATTCAACACATAAATATTGAACACATATGGTTACACATGTATCTCTTTTCTGCTACTTATTTGAAGAAATCAGTAATGGTTAAACCTATACCTTGATTTTTGGAATCTTCCAGTATTTTCAGGATGTGGAGATGGTGTTGGACTGGGGTGGACAAGGTCAAAAGTCGCCATGACATCTTCCTCAGGGGAAGGAGCTGAAAACTGAAAGCTTGCGTTTTCAAATAAACCTGTTGGACTATAACCTAATGTCACGTGATTTTTGACCATGTATTTTTAGTTTCTATATTTTTAAAAGTACAAACTCAAGCAAGAATCCTAGTTTGTTATAGATCTATGTTGGTATATAATTTGCTAGGTTTGTTCTATCTTAGGAATTGCTATAGCACAATAATTAATTTTTATTGTTTAACTGTATATTTACCTCACCACTTGGAATATCAGCTTTATCTTGATCTTCAACAGGTTTTCTGGCAGGAATTTCCTGAGATGGTATCTCTTTCAATGCAAACTGTTCTCTAGATAGAGCAAGAAGATCGCTTGAATTTCTGCGCCCAAGCCAAATGATCAAACTGTGTGTTTAAAACTCAACTATTTTGCCTTTTTTTAAAGAAAAACATTGTCATTGCGTTACTAATGATAAACAAAAAATGCACAGTACAAAACAGAGCAAGAGGTAACCTTCCTAAACAATTTCTCAGCTTTAATGTTCAAATTTTTTTTGCAGTACTAAACAATGAGGAAAGGAGATTATTGAAAACGTGTGTGTTTTTTCATACATTCTGTAAATGGGCTTCTTACCTTCTCTGAAATAATAGGAACTGCCGATGCTGGAGAATCTGAGATAACACGGTGTAGAGCTGGATGAACATAGCAAGGCAAGCAGCATCAGAGGAGCAGGAAAGCTGAAGTTTCGGGTCGAGACCCTTCTTCACAAAAATGTCTTTTCTGTAGAAGGGTCTCGACCCGAAAAGTCAGCTTTCCTGCTCCTCTGATGCTACTTGGCCTGCGCTGTTCATCCAGCTCTACACCATGTTATCTCTCTTCTTACCTTCTCTAATTTCTACAACAATCAACAGAATTCACCTAAACAGTGTATCCTAACATTTCTGAAAATCTCCTCCAATCCATATTTTCCTCCTTGTGCATACTGGCCAAAGAAATAGTCAAAAATAAAAAAAAACAGCAATATTGTACAGGTTAAAAGGTTAAGTTCTTTGCCTAGTATCCATTCAGCATAGTTTACAGATAATGTCACTGACCACAATCAGTTCTGCCCAATTATTTCCTTCCTAACTGAGGAAGTGCTAAGATAATCTCTATATTCATGGATTGACATTAGATAATTTAGTAGTGAACCTGGGACCTTCTATTCAATCAGCACCTAAATTCACAACCAGCAGTATCTCCAATTTGTTAGCAGAAATTTGTCAAAACACAGTTTTCCAAACTGGTGAAGGTATACAACCAAACAGCGAATTAAAAAAGAAACTTTTCACTACAAGTAGTAGCTCCCTAACCTAACACACTTTTCTCCAGTGACCCCTGTAGTCTGACATCCACAATACTTTCAGTTTTCCCTGTAGTGACTATTTTGGATCACAGCATGTGTCCAAGATGTTCTTTTCAGATTCAAGTAAACATAATTAACAGAAGGCTTGACAACTTAAGTATGAATGTTTATTAAGTAAGAATAATGATTATAATGGCAATAATAAATTATTATAGTGGTATTAATAAATGGAAGAGAAAAAGAAAAAAAAGCAAGTTTCATGCCTTTCTAGAAAAAGCAACAAGTCCCATGTTCTTCTGCCTGTTGGGGACCCCTCAATCGAAGGCTGGTCTGGGGGTTTAGGCTCGTTCCTGCACGGTTCACAATTCCAAGACAAAGCGAAGTCCAGCAGCAACAGCTTGGAACAAAACTCTCTCTCTCTCTCTCTTATGTTGTGACAAACAGTCAGCACAAAGAAAGCAGATACAGAAATGCAAAACTGCTGGCTGGTACAGAAAACTCAGGATGGGAAAACAAGTGGGGTCATCTTCGACTCGTAAAGGAATTTTCACAGGACCCATTCAAAGTCATGCAGCTTGTCGAGTATCATCAACAAATTTACCATTCAGCCCATCCTATGCAATCTATCTTCTCATGCAGCTATCAAATATCATTAACTCTTAACACTTCGGCCCATCCTATACAGTGACATCTCCACATCAATCGTTATTTATATTTTATTATATTTTGTCCAGTTTGAATACCCTAAATTGTGTTTTTTAGTCAGAGTCATACATTACAGAAACAGACCATTCAGCCCCACTCATCCATGCTGACCAGGTTCCCTAAACTGAACTAATCCCATTTGCCTGCATTTGGCCCATATCCCTTTGTCTAGCTCCTCTTTAAACATGTTAAACAACTCCAACCAGAATGTTATGTGTGAATTTGCCCAGGTGTCCCACAATACCGAAGCAGTCAAATCACTATGAAAATAAGCCGATACCAACGCAAAGCAATCCCTACTTTGAGGAAACAAGTTACAATAGCTTTTACTACAAAACAATACAAATTTCTGATCCTATTCGACCCTTTAAGCTCACAATACTTCCCAAGTCTCTTGTAGGTTTGCACAGCTGATCTCTGTGGGACTACGAAGCTGCTTTCTCTCTTCCCCCCTCTCTCCGGATCATCAGGAGTCTCTGCCTTTTGCCAAGCTGATCTCCTCAGAAGGTCAAGGAGGATCCAAAAGAGAGATTGGTCTGCAGGTGAACCCTGTCTTTATACCTTTCTGGATGGTTTTCTGGAACCTTCTACAGCTCTGCCAATCAGGGGGACTCACTTAATAGTTTCAAGCATTGTCAAATCATTTGGTCAGCTTGCCACTGTTCACTTCTTTGCAGCAGGACCTGGTGCCTTTTTGTTTGGAGGACAAGTTGTTGGGATATGTCTGTCCAAGATAACTGTTGCCTTTTACATTATGCTAATGTCGTTAGTATCGTTATAATGTCGTTAGCAAACTGTGTTTGCAGTGTGTCTGATGTCTAGGTTTTGTGACTTCAGTTTTATTTGGCCAAAGTGCCCAGCACCCCTTGCTGTTTGGCCAAGTTAGCAATCTGTGTTTTAGTGGTCAGGAGGCTGTTACGCATCTAAACCTTTCCTGTACGAATGTCTTTTAAATCTTGTAACTGTACTTGCCTCTACCACTTCCTCTCATCTAATTGGAAAATCATTTGTCCATTGGGCATTTGATTAATATTAGTCAGTGAGGTCTTTATTGAACTGTGGAATAAAGTGTTTTTAGCACTGAATATAGTATATATCTTTGATGGCTTAAAAGATTTCATCAGGACTTCAATCACTGACCAAGGTACTAATATGACTAACATATTTGACTTAATATTGTTTTGACCTAAACACGTATCCTCCTGAGGTCTGGCAACTTCTTTGGTCCAGCCTGAGGCTGCCAGAATAGGGAGGTACATGGTTTAGGAGAGAAAAAAACACCTAGGAAGGTACTTCAGGAGAAGCATCTTCAAACATCTCAGTACCAGCTATTTGGACACAATTTAATGAAGATTTTATTTCTTAGAGTGATGAAAAGTCACTTGTGGAGCTGAACTTTTAAGCCCTCCTGGGGAGGGAACAGAAGCAGGTAGGTGATGAAAATAGAGGTTATCAGTCAACACAATAGTTTCTTGTTGTTGTTCCCACTGCTAGCAAGCTTCATCACAGTGGGTTATGAACTTGGATAAAGAGCCCACCAATGAGCTCATGATTCTAATTAAAGTTGTTAAAGAGCTCATAGTTGGACATGTTGAGATTCTGGTAGATACCTACGAAGTGCAAAAAAAAGGGCAGATATTGTAAATGGGAGCATTTCTCCTGGATTTCTGGTCCAGTTGCACTGAGCAGCAACATGCGCTAAGTATCAAGGAGGAGATGAGAGGCAGGTAAAAAGAGCATATGCCCTCAGCATGGACTATAATACTACAGCTTTCTAGAGAACAAGTGCCACAGAGACGAAGTCTCCAGACTAATGATCGCAACAGATTTATGTCCTCATTGTGGAGGACCTCATATTTTGTAGCCCTGGTTACTGAAAAGCATCACAAGGTTTACCACAGCTTTCAAATTATTTGCTGCTGCTTCCCAGGATCAGCTGAAATGTTGGTGTCACCTCACAAACAGTTACAAATCATCATAGATAACAAGTTATAGAGCTGGACAAACAGCAGGCCAAGCAGCATCAGAGGAGCAGGAAGGCTGACATTTCGGGCCTAGACCTTCAGAAATCAGTTATCTCAGATTCTCCAGCATCTGCAGTCCCTACTATCTACAAATCATCATATTTACTTTTGCCCTAAATTCAGGAACTAGGCAATATATCCAATTTAAGACAGATGGGGTCTCGTAGGCAACAGGATTTGTTTCTTTTGCCATAATCCCAAGATGCAAAGTGTTCTCAATTGTACACGCAGCCATAATGGCACCAAAACAGGGTTGAATGAAATTAATCAACACAAGGACTTCCATTCCCTTGAAGTTCAACTGATCGGTGATCAAAATGGGAGCTTCCAGCATGCCCACTTGCCTTCTTGGCTTCTGTCAAGACTCTTCTACACCACTAGCCTGTGGGTTTCTGAATGCACTTATGCAGAAGGTTTACAATGTATTGCCATTATCTAGGAACATGGATTCTAAAGCAGAGGTAACAGGTTTTGGTTCTCAATGCTGTGAAGTTCGGAATTATTTTTTAAAGAAAGGGTCAGAACGCCATTTGGAACAGTGAACCTGCTGTTGTAATTGCACTCTACAAAGCTTAAGACAGCCTCTCCAAGAACACGTGCAACTTAAGCTAAATAGCTCAACAAACTACCTGGTGAGAAAATTGCTACTTATTATTGATTGACATTTTGTGATCCAGAGAAACAGACAAAAGTGGTCACCAATAAGGTGGAGTTCAGAAGAAACGATCTATCCCGGCAGAAGGACACTTCAGCTTGGACGTCTTCAGATCATCAGAGCTGGAAAGAAACTGGAAGCTGATTTAGCAGCCTAAAGCAGTCAGCCAGTCTGTGTATCTCAGTGAGAAACATGGAGAATTAGACCTGGTTAATGTGCAGGAAGTTGCCTGAAGGAAATGTTTGTGACCTCATTTGTTCAGGAAGAAGTTATGAAGTGAAGATTGTGGCATGAGTGTTTGTAGAAGATATTGTAGAAAAGGGTTGAATATTTTTGCTTTTTATAGCAAGGTCTTTCATATATGTACACATGTAATACATTATGTAGCTTTAGTCTTAAATTGCTGTGTTCTCCTTATTATGGCTATTCAAAGAAGTCTGGACCTTGAAGCTCACATGTTTAGCTTCAGGTGTCAAAACTTGAAAAAGAAAAGAAATGCAGTTATTGATTAAACCAACCCCAGAGACCCTTGGAGTGCTCTGTCTGGCGTTGATTCCCTCCTCTCCCACTTCTACATGGTGCTCCTCTTGTGGCCACAGCCAAGACTTTACTCACACAAGAGGTGTCATTGGGAATCCTTCAAAGGCTGCTCCACTATCACTAATGCAGGCCAGCATTCCTCACTAAGGCTTTATGCAGCAGTGTCCACTCAGTCACAGAATCAAGACAATTGATAATGATGACCCCTCACACTCCTTGATGACCATCTTAAGCCTGGGCTGCAACTCCAGATGGCTGGAGGGAAGCACCAACTGGGGCATAGCTAACATCCCCTTTGCAAGATCAAGTAGAGCCTCCTTCTTTGTGCACCTGAACAGTAGCTTAATTCCTTGCTTTATCTTATTCAGATCTCTTCATTCGTAATCATTAAAATTCTGTCAACTGTAGTTTCACACATTTTAGATGACCTGATATTCAATCACTTTTTTCAGTAGTGTTTCAGAATGAACTGACCAATACTCTATTGTACAATTCCTTTTCCCTTTTTTGAGAAAAAAAGTCAAGCTTCCATGAGCCTGTCCTAATAGATTTTGTGAATTAGAGTTCAGTAATTTGCATACATAGACACCCTTGCTATGAGGCAAATATTTTAGTCTGTTTATCTTGGCTCAAGGTGGAAGATCTTCTATTTCATTACACTGAATTCTACTAACCATAGTTTTAGCCATTTTCTTATTCTGTCTCTCTATCATTTCCTACTCTCATGCATACAACTTGCTTTTCTTTCTAACTTAGTGTCACCTGAAAAAGCAAACAATTCCATCAATGAACATACCTTTTAAATCCCTATTCTGTCTCTAACCTTCCCACCAATTATTAACCATATTCCTCAACCTCCATGCTCATTATTTCGTCTTGAACACAAATTACCGAATGCCTTTGGACAATCAACCTAGACAAAAAAAACAATAAATCGGACATTCCTCTATGCACCACGCTCATGGTCTCTTCAAAAGAAAACTTGATTCCCAAAACATGGCCCACCCTTCACAATCCAAGTTAACATTTTTTTTTTAAAAAAACAAGATGGTACTTGTCCAGGTACTCTCACACTTAGTCAGACCCTAATAATGAAATGCCACTAATGTCACAATAGTGACTGTTAACTGACTGGGTCTGTAGTCTCCTGGTTTCTCCCTCCATCCTGTCTTAAATAATGGAAGGATATTTATAGATTTTCAATCCAAAGATACAACTAGATAGCTTTGGAAGATTATGATAAATGCATCTAAATTTTATCATCTTTTTCTGTTAATACCCTAAAGGTGGAAATGGTCAGGTCCTGGTTATTTGATTTAATTCCCATTATTTTCTCCATGATTTGGTCTGTCAATACCTGTAATGAATCCATCATGCTTGCAAAATTACTTTTTGGTTCTCTTGTATCACTATATTTTGTCTTTTCCATCTTGTGTTGTAAAACTGAGACTGCCTTTTCCTTATTATTTGTTACAGCTTCACTTGCATTTTACTTTAATAGGCTCATATTTCCTTCACCACTCTTATTTCCATAAGCGAAAAATAATTCATGTACTAAAGTGCTTACATAGGTACCACTTGTACCGACTCAGTTCTTGGCTCTGGAGCTGTACTGAGTTGGTGGACCTCAAATAAGGTAGCAATATGAACAAATGTCCTGAATATAATCTGATCACCATTTAGTAAATCCTGTAACATGGTTGGAATCTGGGTTAAGATCTATTAGATTTAGCTTTACTATCTTGTAATTCCTAACATGATACATGAAAAGTGACTACCAGAGAGCAGCACGTGTCCTTGTAACTGAATAAATGTCTTCTGAAGAAGAACAGAAGATTTGAAGTTTTGACAAAGAACACTAGCTCGGGTTATGGGTGAGCTTGTTAACTTGCTGACCGAGCTGACTTGTTCTCATTCAGACTTTTCATCACCATGCTAGGTGACACCATCAGTGGAGCCTCTGATAAAGTGGTGTCATTCTACTCTGCTTGGAATTCACACTGTCTGGTCCGTTATGGTGAGTAGTCTCGTTTCAGGTTTTGATCTGTATGGTTTTGTATATGGGGTCCAATTCTATATGTATATAGGTATACAACCTCAAGAACAGAAGGTAATTAGTAAAGTGAATACATCAAAGAAAAAGGTTAAATTCAGTCAAAGGTACCTATATTTTGAAGAACTAGCCAAACTACATACTAAAAACATTTTTGATACTTATTTACTTACCTATAATTTGAATTTTTTTGATGTTGAGAAATTGGTTGTTGATCACCCAACTGAAATAAGAAAAAAGGAAAAAACCTGTTATGACAGCCAACTAAAACAAATGCGAAGAGCTAATACTTGTCATTTTTTCCCCCAAAATTAACACTGCAGCTTTAACCCCATTGCTCACCTCAGTTCACTCACTAATAGTTCCCCATCTTGACAAGATTGTAACAACCGTGTTGTTATATCTGCTAACTCAACATAACCATTGAACCTGGAATCTCTTTGGCCTTTCAGATCAGTAGCTCACAATCTTAACAAGTGGTGAACGTGCTGCTCAGTGCTTTACCTGTAAGATTTTCCAGTTTGCTGCTGTCTCGTCTAGTGGCTACTTTTTGAGTTTAACTGAACACTAAGATTACACGTTTGTGAGCATAAGTTTAGAACTAAACCAAAACTTTGCAGTAAACTCAGAAACTGGATACGTCATCATGGCCAAGCAGGGAAGAGTTTACCAATCTTCCAGAACCAATCATATCCCACGGCAATACTAAAATCTATTTGAGAATGTGAAAACTTACCCAGTTATGCCCTGTCTACAAGAAAGGGGTAAATCCAACTCAGCGATGACGACTTCATCAGTAAGATTATGGAAGGTGGCATGGACAGTACTTTGAAGTGACATATACTCAAGAACCAGAGATGTTCAATTTGAATTCCACCTAGAAACTTCAGACCTCACTCCAGCAATGGTCAAAACATAGACAAAAAAAGCTGAATTCCACTGGTGAAGTGATTCTGACTGTTGATATTAAAGAGCATGGTATCAAGGAACTTTAGTAACGGCGAAGTTAATCGTAATTTGGAGGAAATCTCTCAGCTGGCTGGAGTCACACTTAGCATAAAGGAAGCTGGTTGTTGCTGTTGGAGACCAATCACCAATTCCACTGGCCATTAATACATAAGTTCCTCTGCGGAGCAAACCATCCTCAGCTTCTTTATCAATGATCTTCCCTCCAGTGTCAGATAAGAAGCTGGGATGTTCATCCTGTGCAGTGTTCAATACCATTTACAACTCTCAGATTACTAAAGGTTTCCCTGCCCACATGAAATGAGACCTGGACAAATTCAGGTTTGGGTACCATATTGCAAATGGCATCTGCACCTCTTAATTATGATGTAATGACCATCTAATCATCCTCCTATGATAATGAACAGCATTATCATTGTTGAAATCTATTATTAATAATGTGGGTGTTATCATTGAATGGAATTTTAACTGAACTAGAAACAGAAATACCATTGTTACAAGATCAGTTCTGAAGCTGATAGTTCTATGTCAAGTATGTCAACTCCTCATTCCCCATGCCTATTCACCAAGAATTTTGACACAAGTTAGCAACATGATAGAATAGTCCCCAGTAGCTTGGATGATTGCGGCTCCAAAAACACTTGAAAAGCATATCACCATCAGGAACAAAACAGCAAATTTAATTAGTCTCGTATCAGTCACCTCAAACATTCAGTGATTACCAATGAAGCCGTGTTTGCACTGTGCACCAGCAGCACTGCAGCAACCTGCCTTGGCTACTTCAACTCTGCTTTATTTCTCAAATCCACAACTGCACCACCAAGTAGAATGAGGGTGGCAGACAAAGGGACACACCAGCTGGAAATTCACGTGTAAGTCACATGGCATCTTGCATTAAAAGAGGTCTATGGTTGCACCAAAACATCATGGACTGCAGAAGTTCAGCAAGACAGCTCATTATGAGTTCTCAAGGGCAATTAAGTTTGGGAAATAAGTACTAATCTTGCCAGTAATACCCACATCACACAAATAATACAATTGCTTCAAGCCAGCAAACAGCATAGTTTTAAACTGATGAAATTCTAATAAAAACTGAGCACATGTTTGGTGATCATGAAGTCTAGGCCTTCCAGTATGAACTCCAGCTCTACAGAAAAATGGAATACACTTCTAAAGGAATGTGTATATAAAGCAAAGAGAATTTCTACGTATATACATTGATTTGAAGACTTTTAAAGATGATTATAAGTTTCATTCATGATAAAGATCAGGCTAATCTAAAAGGAGGAGAATTACGTAGACAATATGGACATCATCCTGGCTAGTATCAAATGTACAAATAATAACTCAAGCATACCATAGCAGGAACAAATGGAGAATCTGACAGTCCTTCCAACTCAACAGCCAACAAAGGAAGATTGTCCAACGTCATTCCTTCCAGCACTTTCTGCATTGTACTCTGATAGTTAGTTTTAAGCTCCTGTAAAGCAGATGATATAGTTGTGCCATACTCAGTGCCAACTTCCAAAAATGACAACCTATTTAAGAGAAAGAAATATTAAATCTCAAACAGGACAGCTGGACAC